>CAUYRT010104821.1:0-170075 GCA_963574885.1 Lepilemur ruficaudatus | reverse complement strand
GAGGCTGGAATTATTGTTAGACCCATTTTACAGATGAGGAAGTAGAGGCGCAGAGGTGTGAAGTAACTTGCCCTAGGTCACACAGCAAGCAATGGAGCCAGCATTTGAACCTAGGCCTGCTCAGATCCAACATCTCCTTTCCCCGCTACTGGCTGGGGCTGATGCTGGCTGACCAGGGAGGTCAGGAAACCAGCAGCCCTCGGAGGGCCTCTGAGGACACCCTGGTCTAGCTCCCACCCTGCTGCCACACAGCTCACTCCACCCGGCTCCTGCTGACTCACCCGCCACCCACCCAGCCCGCCCCAGCTCTGGGAGCTCAGCTGCCGGTAGAGGCAGGTCCCGCACGGCCGTGGGGGTCTGGGCCTGGCGGGCTTAGCTGGCAGGCTTGGGTTACAGGCAGTGAACCCGGGCTCTGATCCCATAAGCCCCGTAACCCCGGGCGCGGCAAGGAGGCGGCATTTGCCAGGAAGATGATCAAGGAGGGCCGGCGGGGGCCGAGCAGGGCTGGCCTTTCTCCTGGAATCTGGGGGGATTAACGGCGGGGAGAAGGGAACAGCTGGATGTTCTCCCATCCCTCCTGCTGCCCGCTGCCCACCCTGGGGTGTCAGGTTTCCCTGTAAGTGGGTCGGCAGGGAATTCTGGTATTTTCAATTACCAGCCGGGCACGCTGGCAGGGGGATAGGGTCAGCGGTGCCCTGTGACCCCTGCAGGGAGATGGAGCCCCCGGGAGCAAGCACAAAGGACACTGTGGATGAGAGGGGCAGTGGCCGGCCAGGCGGGGCCTGCGTGGCTGGAGCAGGTGGTCAGGCCCCGCTGCCCCCGGCAGGACCTGCGGGGTGGTCAGGCCCTTCCTGGCTAAGGCTCGGGGAGGGAGCCTTCCCTCTGCAGGCCTCCATTCCCTTCCCAGGGCGTGGAGGGGCTGAACAAGGTGGTCTGTAAGGTCCTTCTAGGACTAGGGTCCCAGGACAGGACAGGGAGCCAGAAGGCCTGTGACCCTGGCTATGGCAAGGGGGCTTGGGAGGTGGTTCAGCTTCATCTCCAAGCCCTGAGCTCCGGAAGGAAGGAGACCCCTCACCTTCCACTAGGCAGAAGACCCATGAGCTAAGGGCCTGCGGAGAGGCCGCTGGGCATTGGGCACCCGAACCCCAGACTCGCAGATCCCAACGCCCCTCTGACATCTTCACTCCCTGTGGACGGCCCTCCGTGGCTCCCTACCACACCCGGACAAATGCGGATGCTCTGGCGCAGCCTGCGAGGCCCACGTGCCACGTCGCTCCGCTCTGCGCCTCGCTCCTGAGCACCACGCGCACTGGCCGCCTTTCTGTTCCCAAACGCACTGAGGTCGCTCCCGCCTCAGGGCCTTGGCCCCGTGGTGCTTCTGCCTGGAGACCTCTCACCACAGCCTCTACGGCCAGATCCTCCCCTTTATTTAGGTCTCGGCTCAAACGTCACCTCCTTAGAGGTGCCCTCCCTGACTACCCCTCCCGTCCAGGGGCTCCCATCTTGCACCTGCTTTGTTTCCTCACAGCACCGACACCTGTCTCTCACTCAGTCCTTTAGCCCCAGTGCCTGGAACGGTGTGTGGCTCAGAGTAGGCGCTTGACCAATATTTACAGGAGGAAAAAAGGAAGGAATGAAGCAGGGAGGGACGGAGGTGGGGAGGAAGCGAGGGCAGGCGGGTCTCACCTTTTCTAGCCCCTTCAGGAACCTAACGGTGTCTACTGACCTTGTGGGCTCAGGCAGTAGTCCCTGAGCAGCCGGCGGAGGCAGCATGGCTCATGTGGCAGCCACTAGCAATTCGCTCTGCCCTAGACCCCAGGCCCGCCTGCGGTCGCGACCTGCTGCTATGACATGGGCCTCTTGCTGGCCGGCCAGCCTGTGACGCCACGACAACTGCTTGTCATCGTACTCGCCTTCTCCAGGGTCTGCAGCAGGGACACTTTACTCGTGGTGGGACTCTTAGAATCCCCAGCTGATAATGCGACAGCTGCTTTTTGAGTGTTCCTCTCTCAAACCCGTAGCAACGCGGTTAACTCCCAACGTTCCGACTGCAGTTCTGGGCGGCCTCGTGATAATTCGCACAACAGAACTTTTGCAAATAAAACTCTTCCAGAAAATGAGGGCCGAGGCTCTCAGAGAGTGGCACGGGCCAGGGAAGAAGGAAAAGCTGGGAACTGGTGCTAGGGTGGTACTGGCTATTTCCTGGCCGAGGACGTCTGAGAAATACAGAGTTCTAGATCCCTGCTAGTAGAGACTCAGGCTGCAAACTTGTTTGTTTATTCAAGGCTCTGAGAAGTCCTGCAGGGGAGAAATCTGGGGATCTCAATCTCATTTGGCTTCAGAAAACTTTTTTCACATAATAGTTATTAATGTCTTTTGGAACCAGCAATCTGTGGAATGTATTAGACAACAAAACAAAAAACTGGGTCCAGGAGACATTATTATTTTTTTTTTCCTTGAACTTGAGAAAAGTGCCTCTCTAGGGTGGCAGCTGGCTCTTCGTCTGCTCATTCACGTTTCCCTTGATTTGGCAGATACGTATCAGATACATATCTGATACGTATCTGCCCGGTACCAGGCTGCTTCCTCTCAATCAGATCAAGTGGGGGTATAAGCCCCATTTTAAAGACAAGGAAAGGAAGAGGCAGTAGCAGCGATGGGATGCGACCCAGGTCTGCCTGACTCCAAAGCCCAGGGTGGTTTTCTCTCCCCTGAGTACCTGGATCTATCCCTGAGAGGGATTTGAGCAGGCGGCGGCCAGGCCCCGGGCCTCATGCTGGGGAAACATCCAGTCACCCACTTCCTGGTGCGCTGCTGAATCGCCTCTGTCTCACCTGCGGCTGCCTGGCAGGACCAGTCCTACCCCAGCACCTTGACTGGCAAGATGGCAGGAGCCTGGGCCTCGAAGCTGGCAGCCCAGGCAACTTACCTCAACCCTCTGTGCCTCAGTTTCTCCTCTGTAGAATGGGGACAAAAGTTAAATGAAGACCTGTCTGTAAGGTGCTTAACACAGGCCTTGGCCCAGATTAAAGGGTCAGGGGATGATGCCAGCTGCATGCAGCTGTCTGGGCTGCTCAGACTCTCAGACAGCAACCCGAGTAGCTGAGTGCTCAGCAAAGGCTCTCGGATGGTGGTAAGGGCAGAAGAGGCAGTGTTCGGGGTTCGGACGCCAGATCTCTTGCTTCCAAGCCACTGTGTGACCTCAGGCAAATTACCTCTCTCCCTGAGCCTGGGTTCCTCTTGGTAAAATGGGACATGGCAGACACTGCTCACTGCCTATCAAATATCCATTCTCTCTTTTTCAAATTAACAAAATCCTGGTTCTTAGCTAGGCACATCATGTCCAAATAAAAGACTAAATTTCCTAACCCCTCTGGCAGTTAGAAATGCCATGTGACAATGTGCTTGCCAAAGAGATATAAGCTGAAGCATTGCGTCTCCTTAAAAAGGAGAGGCCCTACCCTCTCACTCTCCTTCCATCCTGCTACCTGAGACTCGGATGTGATAGCCAGGGATCTTGCAGCCATTTTGGTCCATAAGGACAAGAAGCTGTGTGCTGAGGAGTCTGGAACCCTGATGATTCCATGGAGTTGCCATAACTCCTATCTTCTGACATTCTTTACACACAAGAAAAAGAAACTTGCATTTTGTCTAAGCCACTATGTTAGACTGGTTGTAGTAATTCCCTCCACTCTCCCCGTATCTGCACTTTTTGCCCTGTAACTCGTGTAGTTCTCTTCCTCTTTGACTCTGGGCTTGGCCAACAGGATGTAGGCAAACACGATACAGGCAGAGGTGTGAAGAAGCACTTGCGTGTGTCTGCCTGCTGTCTTGCTTCCCTGTGGCTGCCATGGGGACGTGCTCAGACCAACCTACTGGAGGCTGAGACATGGTGGAACAGAGCTGTGGCCCCCATTGTCCCCCCGGGGCCAGTGCAGACCAGCTGATAGCAGTGAACCTCCAAACACGCACTAGAGCCCTGACAAAATCCAAAGAGCTGCCGAGTGACTGGGGCAGATGGACGGCAAACATAAGAATGTGCCTCGCCAAGACCAGAGTAACATCCAGCCAACCCCGAGACTCCCGAGCTAGCTAAGTGCTTCTTGTTTCACGCCATCGCCTTTGCGGTTGATGGTTAACCAGCATTATTGTGGCAGTGGCTATGTGTTATTTTTCGTCCTGTAACATGCAACCAAACCCAGTCTGAAATGAGGCCCTGGGCCAGCAATGCCTCCCTGCAGAATGCTTGGGAGGATCAAAGATGCGTGCAGAGGGCTCGGCCCAGGGAGGGAAGTGCCCTCTCCCTCTCTTTTCCTCTCTCCCTCCCAGCCCTCGTTTCCCCAGGCGTGGGCTCGCGGGGGGCTCTCTTGGCCCGTTTCTCTCTGATCCTCTGGGCTCCCCAGGGCGAGAAGTAGGTGAGTACATGTTCATGCCAGTTCTAGACACTGAGCCACTGCGTGCCCGCCCCACAGCAGGGAGGGAGGATCAGAGAATGCACGTGGCGGAAAAGGCTTTGGAGAGTTGAAAGCTTTTCCCGGAGAAAGCCATGTGCAGTGGTGTCACGGAGACCAGGCCAGGTGCTGGGGACCTGCTCTGCAAGGACCTGCTGTGGGATCTCGAGCAGCCCCTGAGGAAGGTCTCTGGGCCTCAGTTTGCCTCTCTCTGAAAGGAGATGTTTGCATTAGATGAACTCTAAGGCTTTTGCCCATGCTGAGGCGTTTTAATTTAACTTAGGTTACCTTCTATGATAGGCAGAATAATGACCTTCCAAAGACGTCCATGTCCTAGTCCCCGGGACCTGTGAATATGCTACCTTATGTGGCAAAAGGGACTTTGCAGATGCGAGTAAGGTCACCACCCTGAGATGGGGAGATTTCCCTGGATTATGAAGGTAGACCCCATTCAGTTACTTGAGTCCTGCAAAGAGAGCCCTTCCCCGCAGAGGCTCAGGGACCCAGCGAGCTGGAGAGTGAGAACTCGATGCCCCGTTGCTGCTTCTGAGACGCTGAGGGCTCTGTACAAGGACCCACGAAAGGCCTTGAAGAGCTCAGGGCAGCCCCTAGCCAATGGTCGGCAAGGAGGCAGAGGCCCTGCAGCCGTGTGGAAACGGATTCTGCTAACAACTCCACTGAGCAAGGAAACAAACCACCCCCTGCGCCATCAGAAAGGAACACGGCCCTGCCAACACTGACTGCAGGCTGACGAGGTCCGTGCTAGACTTCTGAACCTACAGAGCGGTAAGATAATAAATGTGTGTTGTTTTCAGTTGCTTAGTTTGTGGAATTTTGTTATGGCAGGGACAGGAAACCAAGCCCAGCTGATTGTCCACCGACTGTGTGCTAGGTGCTTTGTCCACGTTTTTTTTTTTGAGACAGAGTCTCACTCTGTCACCTGGGTAGAGTGCTGTGGCGTCAGCCTAGCTCACAGCAACCTCAAACTCCTGGGCTCAAGCAATCCTTCTGCCTCAGCCTCCCGAGTAGCTGGGACTACAGGTGTGCGCCACCATGCCCGGCTAATTTTTTCTATATATACTTTTAGTTGGCCAATTAATTTCTTCCTATTTATAGTAGAGACTGGGTCTCACTCTTGCTCAGGCTGGTCTCGAACTCCTGACCTTGAGCGATCCACCTGCCTGGGCCTCCCAGAGTGCTAGGATTACAGGCGTGAGCCACTGTGCCCGGCCTGCCCACGTTCTTGTTAATCCCTATGACCTGGGGAACTCTGGCAAAGCTGGAATGGTAGGTAAATGCCCACTTTGTAGGAGGTGGAACTGATGCTAGGGGAAGTGGGGTCTCCTGTCCAGCTTGGAATGGGGCTGAGTTTGTCAGGCCTGGCTCTGACGCCTTTTCCCCAACACGAGCTCCTGGGACATGACAATGGAGAGCTGCCCGAGTGTCCACCCATTGTTCATCAGGGATGGCCCCAAAGGCTGTGGACATCCAGCCAGACCATGGTGTGGACGGGCCATGTGCACCACCTGCCCCGTCTCTGCAGAGAGCACAGGTGTGGCCCACACTGGGCCCCGAGTATGCAGTGATGTGATGATTCGGCTCTGTTACTTCCTGCCTGGGTGGCCATCACTAACCTCTCAGTGCCTCGCTTTCCTTTCATCTACAAAACAGGGTGACAGCAGGGCCTACCGCCTGGCGCCGCCGTGAGGACTCAGCGTCAAGGGCGGAGCACAGTGCTGGAACATATCAGCACCTGACACATGGGAGCTGGGTTTGTGATTAGAAGGAACCGATCTCCGTGTTTGGAGGACCTACCTGTGCCAGGCAACCTGGGAGGCACAGGCGCGCGTGAGCTGAAACCCTCCCAGCAGTCCTGCAAGGAGGGGGTGAAGAGGCCCATGAAGAAGACACGATCAGACACAAGCCGAGTGACATGTCCAAGGCCACGCGCCGGGGCCCAGCCAGGCCTGAGTCAAAGTCAGGTTCAGCTGCCTGCTTCCAAAACTCGGACCCTTCCCGGCCCTTCCCACCACCTCCGGAACCTGGCAGAGGTGGGGGGCTCAGGGTTTGCTCAGGGAGATCCTTGAAGGGCTAGGGCCGTGTCTGGCCCAGCCCTAGGGACGGCCACGAGCACTGGACAGACTCCCCAGGACGAGCCCTGTGTTATTGGAATGCTGAGTCTCCCTCCAGCCCCCCAGGGCTGCTGGCTCCACTGAGCATTCAGATCTCAGCCTAAATGCCACCTCCTTGGAGACGCTTTCCTGTGACCGCCCACTCTTAGGCCTGTCTTCCCTGTCTAGAGCTGTCTTGTTTGTGTTGCGGGGCAGGAGGGTGGCGGGGTCACTGTGGACAGCTGGCTTGACTCCGGATTTGCCACTTCCCAGCGGAGTGGGCCTGGGCACGCTGCATGGCCCCTGCCAGTCCCGGTCCTCATCCCTCCGGCCCAGCTTACGAGCACGACCCGCGGATGCGAGGCGGAAAGGCCCTCCGGACGGGCGGAGTGTGGGTCAAAGGCAGCATGACGGCTTTATGAAGTCAGAAGACAGTCCTGGCCCCGCTGAACGCCAAGGGATTGTGAGCAAGGCCCCGTCACTTGCCCAAAAGAAATACTTTTTCCTTTTAAGGTAATGAGCTAGATATTTATATATTGAATTTTAGGGTCTGTTTAAAACCGACCACTGAACGCATTTGTCTGGAAATCGAGTCCCCGGCCTTGTTTTCCAGCCTTATTGCACTTCTCCACACCCACCTCACTCCACGCTCCTCTGAACCCTTCTGCAAATGTTCCCTGAGCGTTCACGGCAGCATGTCCCCCTCTAGGTGCCGGGAGAACCATGGTGAGGAAAAGCAGACCCATGGCATACCATCACGTGGTGATGGTGGGGGAGACAGGCAGGAACTAAATGATCGATGACCTAAGGCTAAAGTTTCAACCACCGGAACTTCGAGGCCATGGTGCTGGGGCTGGGGAGGGAGGTGTCTGATCAAGTCAGGAAGGTCTACGAAATAAACCAAGATCTGAAGGAAGAGCAGGCTAGGAAAGCCTTCCAGTGAGCAGGAACAGCATGTGCAAAGACCCTGTGGCAGAGGAACCTGGTACTTAGGAAGAACAGAAAGAAGAACCCTCCCTCTAGCTACCTCTTGTACTTAACCCCCGGGCCATCTTCCTCCCTGCACAATTCCATCCCTGCTTGCTAGAAACCCCTCCACTCTTTAAAGCCAAGCTCAAATGCTTCCTCTTCCAGAAAGCCTTCCAGGACATACCCTGTCCTCATTGCCCAGGAGAAAGGACCTCTCCTGCCTGCGATCTCCCCCCAGCATCCCTTTGGGCCCTCATTCACGCCAGTTTGCATGTGGACTCTGCATCCATGTCTCATCTCTCCAACCAGGACATATAGCCTCAAGGGCAGGTACTGTGTCTTCTCCAGTGTAGACTGGAGTCACATGGTCTTGGGTTTAAATCCTAGTAGAGGTCACTGAGTGGTGGGACTTTGCATGCAAGACTCCACCTCTCTGGGCCTCAGTTTCCTGGCAAAGGGGGAGAGTGTGAGGGCGTGGCATGGCCACGCAGCCCCAGCTGGGCTCTGAGCAGCCGGGAGAGAACAGGCTTGTCCAGGGGCTTGGAGCAAAGAGGAGGGGGAGGCTTGTTATCATCCAGAGACCCTCAGGGCTTTGAGGGCTTCAAGGGCTTAGATTCACATAGACCTGAGTTTCCCAAGTTGATCTGATGGCAAGAAACACCTGAGCCACTTGTTAGAAATTCATATTCCCAGGTCCCACTCCTGGGGTTCTGATTCTGTAGGTCTGGGGTAGAGACAAGAAACCTGCACTCTCAAAAAGCTCCCATGTACTTCTGATGTGCAATTTAGTGGGTTAACTGAGGCCCAGAGGGGAGAAGTGATTTTCATGTGTGTGTGTATCAGATTGGGTTAATTACCCCAGTTCTTCTTCCCCTGGGACAGGACTGTGCACCCACATCCTTGGCCAAGTAACCCCGCAGGGCCACTGATGCTGGGCTGGGCCCCGGCACTTACTCTGCTGATGAGCTAAGGGCAGCTGTTTGTGTGGCGTGGCTCCCGCTTGAGAGAGACAAGCCCGGGGTGGTTGCTGCTCCAAGGAGACTCGTCAAACAGGCTGAACCCAGTCCCCGTTCTGGAGCCCTGCCAGCACAGAGAGCCTGGCCAAGGTCAGCCAAACCCCGGCTGCCCCACAGACCAGTGAGCAAGAAAATAAGTGTTCGCTGTTGTAAACTACTGAGTTTGGGGGTTGTTTTGTTATGCAGCATCATTGCAGCAACAGCTGACTAATACACTAAGGTCAATAGCAAATGAATGACAAAGCTGGGATTCAAACCTGAGTCCCTGCTCCTAATCCAGTGCTGTTTCTCACTGCTTCTCTGCCTTTCGGTCCTGAGGGTTCCCCTGTACCCCCATTCCCTGGAAGCCCCTCACTTCCATACTCTGCCCCATCTCTACTGCCTGGGGACATGCAGCTCCAGACAGTGGGGCACATCCCAGCAGCCCAGACCCACCCCTTGCTGCTAACAAGCTGAGGCTTCTGGAGTGGGCAGTTCCATTCTCAGGGCTCTCAGATGAACGAGAGGAGGCTCCTACAGCCAGGGAAGGGGCTCCGGAAGCTTCTCTTCTGGCTTCTCCCAGTTGAAAAGGGCTCCCTCCTGTCCACCCACACTGGGAGCCTGGGCCTGCCCAGCTCAGAGCTTTGTCGAGTCAGAGAGACTCGTGGCTGAGGCTTTACAATCTGTTACGTGTCTTTGCCAATACCCGCCAGCTTTGGGGGACTCTCTCAGATCGTCTGCGTTGAGTTAGCTCCCTCCAGACCCCAATCTGAGTGGGGTTAAATGCACCCGTGGCCCTGCAAGACTGCAGGGACACGCTCACAGACATGCCCTCTCAGCCACAGCAACGCCACAAACAGCCACAAACAAAACCACACACACTCCTTCTCAGACACAAACACACAGACAGGCAGAGCCACATTCGGATATGCAAACTCACACTCAGATGCACAACAGCCCCCAGTCCTGTCCCCCCAGGCCCCTCAGGTTGAGACACACACATGCTCAGGAATGCGTGTATAAATAAGAAGTCACGTGGCTAGTCACATGCATTACAACACATCCGTCAACACACCCGTAAACATGCAGACTCACACGCACAACCAGACCCATAGTCAGACTCAAGGTTCCTTGGACACAGCCTGGACTTTGCCAGGGCAACGGAATCTGTTAGACCTAGTCAATTTCTGCCTCTCACTCTTCCTGGCTTTGTGACTCGACTTATCTGAGTGTCATCTGTGAGGTGGGGACATGGACACCTTCTCAGGGAGGCCAGGGGCATGTAGTGAGGTCCTGCATAGAAAGCACCCCTCAACCAGATGGAGCTGGTTGTCCCTTCCCTTGCATGTCCTTGCGTGTGCCCTTCCGCACCTCAGAATCCCATTTCTTTCTTTTGTCTCTTCAACATTCTACTGGTCCTTCAAATTGCAGGTAAAAAATCCCACCTCCTCCAGGAAGCCTCCCTGGGCTTGCCCTGCACCTCCACTTCTGGATCTTCTGTGTGTCTACTGCGTGCGCCCCACTTTGCATCAGAAAGATAAGCCCGGGAGCCCACCCACTTCCCCCCGTGCACCCTGGCCTCTCTCAGCCCTTCCTTGAGCCCTGCTGGGACCACGCCCACTGCAGGTGCACGGCAAGGGCTGTTGAGTGAATAACACTCGCAGTACCAACCACAAGATCTACCCGAAGGTGCCATAATGTACTGGATAGTAATAGTGTCCGGTGGCCTCAGGTGGGGGATGAGGCTGGGAAGCACCTCTGGGACTTGGGCTCATGTGACCCTGAGAATGCGGTCTTGGTGGGGAGGCGAGGCAGAAGCCTCAGTTGAGCAGACGGAAGAGAGAGCGGGTGGGGGTGAGACTGCAGTGTTTGGCAACTTTTTTTTTTGCTGTGAAGGAAAGCGAGCCGAGCATGGAGGGTGACATGGGCCACAGGAAGGATTGTTAAAGGCGAGTTTAAGGAGAAGAGTTTTGCTGGAGTCAGGCTGGAGTGGGCTGTGGGTCACAGAAAGCACTTGCTGTGGAAACTGCTAGATGTCCACCCCAGTCTCTGTCCCACCTTCCACTGCGACAGTGGTCCGAGCTAGGCTGGGAGACACCTCGTGTCCCGGCTGCCTGTGTCCCGTGCGGCCACGTGACCAGGGCCCTGCCGCTGGAGCGTGTGCAGAAGCCACGGGAAGCCACGGGAGGTGCATCCGCCCGCCTCCCCCGGCACAGCCCTGCCCGGGCTCCTCTCTCCGCTCAGCGGGGCGCACGGACTAGGAGCGGGGAGGGCGGTGGAGCGACACGGAGGGAACCTGGGTCCGCGGACCTCCCAGGGGATCAGAGCCGCCCCGCCAACCGGGGCCGCTCACCTCCCGGGCTCTCGCAGGGGAGAGAAACACATTTCTGTGTTCCGTAAGCCACCAAACGTCGGGTCCCTTTGTCACAGCGACTTAACTTCTACCTTCGGTCATACGCGCTCAGCAAACGGCAGCGACTATTATAAACACCACCACAGTGCTCTCCCGGGGCTGGACCACGGGAACAGCCTTTGAGGGGAAGACATCACTCCGCAGATGCGGGGGAGGCTTTCGGGGGCGCCGGCGGGACCCCGTGCGACCCCGCGCGGCGGCCGCGTTCGGAGCGCTCACCTGCCTGGTTGGTGGTGATGTTCACCGAGGCGAACTGTGGCGAGAAGGGGCTCTGGTCGGTGACGCCGTTCACCGCCTGGATCTCGAAGGTGTACTGCGTGTGGGCCAGCAGATCGCTGATGTAGATGCGCGGCTCGGTCAGGCCCAGCTGGCGCGGCGCGTACTGCACGTTGTCCCCGCAGCGCGTGCAGGCGCCGCGGCCCGAGCCGCAGCTTTTGCAGATGATGTTGTAGACGAGGTCCTCACGGCCGCCCGAGTCGCGGGGAGGCGTCCACTCCAGCATGAGCGACGTCTCGTTGACGCTGGAAATCACAGCCTGGGGTGCCGAGGGGATGGCTGGGGAGGGGGAGAGCTGTTAGTCCGTGGGGGTCCGTGGCCGTGGTGTCCCCGCGAGACTGGTCTGTGCCCACTGCCCTGGCTCCAGCCCAGGCCTCCCAAAGGACGTCCTCACGTCCTTTTTCCTCTCCACCCACAGGAGAGATGTTTCTAGAATATAACTTGACCTGTTGTGCATCTGCTTAAACCTTTTCCTCTGGGTTCCAGCCTCCTCAGTGCCTGTTACTGGGGACAGCCTTTTTGTGTTTGCGATTATACCTGCCCAAGCTCTATTTTCTCATTCTGTTTTATAACACCCAACTTTATGCATGGTGGCAATATGTCCAGCTAAAAGACAACATTTCCAGCCTCCTGTGATGAAGTGTTGGCCACTGATACAGATCAGAAGCTGTTGACTAGAACTGTCTCTATTTTCTAAGGAGATAGACAGCTGTCTGTTGCCTAAAATGTGTGTGATGGGTGGAACTTCAGCAGCCACGTTGGACTATGAAGTGGCCTTAAGAATAGAAAACATTCTCTGGATGGTGGAAAGAGCCAGGTCCCAGAGACCAACACGGATTTACCATACTACCCCAGGACGGCCTCCCTGGGGCTCCTTTTTGGTGAGAGAATAAATTTGTGCTTTGAGCTGCTGGGGTCAGCTCTCTGTCATTTGTAGCGGAACGCCATTCCTGCCTGATACAGGGGTTGTATTACTGCCCTCGTAGTCACCCCTTTCCTGGAGAACTTTGGCCTGTGATTCAGGCAGCTGCAGACAGGTTAGAGCACTGGGCAGCCTCCTCTACTACAGACACCACCTGTGTGGGTTCTCCTCCTGCCAAGCCTCACATCCCCGTCCCTGTGTGAATTGAGACCTTCACCTGCTCCTGCATGTGACTCAGCAGAAGGGGATTTGGAGCCAGATGCCAGCTCCATGGTGTCTGCCTGGTGGCAGCAAGACCACCCCAGGACGGTCCTTTTTCAACCCAGTAATTGGCTGTGCCTCACTCAGGACAGCCTGGCTAGAATGGGACAGCCACTCAGCCCTCGCTCTGAGCTTCTCTGCAGGTGGACTCGGGACTCCGTCGGGGGCCCTGGGACGTACTTGTGCAGGGCATGTCCAGCGGGTCCAGGTCTGCTCTGTAGTAGCCGTTACGGCAGACGCAGTTGGTGGCCCCTTCTGAAGTGGTCCGGCTGTTGATGGGACAGTGGGTGCAGGCCTCGTCCCCTTGGTTGGCCTTGAAGGTTCCAGATGGACAACCTGGAAGAGAAGACAAGGAGAGTCACCAGGGAAACAAGATGAGGACTCAGAGGACACGAGGCATGGAGGGGCCACGCAGCCTCATGGAGGGACCACACAGTGTCATTGTTGGGAAACCCCAGCTCCTGAAGCTTTTGGAGTCTTCAGGCTCCAAAGTGGCAATTCTAGCTCTGTCTAGCCACCTGGCTTCTTGTCTCTGGAGCTGTCTGTGGGTTCAGCTGGGGCTCGTAGCAATCCACCCTCACCTATCCCATCTCGGCCGTGTCATGGCCTCTGGGATCAGTCCTGACCTAGTCAGGAGGCATTTGAAGAAGTTTGGAGCAGGGTCCGTGGGGCCCAGTCTTGCTCACTGGTGTCTGGCTGGGACCTGATTTTTGTAACTGGATTCCTGGGTGCCAGACAAGTGACGCAATTGCTTTGCAGAATACAAGTCCCAGGCCAGTGCGGGGCACGTAGAGAGGTGATGTGGTGGAGCAGAACAGAACACTGCCTTTGCAGTATGACAGACCTGGGTTTGAGTACCTGTTAGGTCTTTTACTAGCTGTGTGGCCCTAGACAAGTGGCTTGACCACTCTGAGACTCAGTTTCCTTATTTGTAAAATTATGATTCTAAGGCTCATTTCTGCAGGGCCATTGTGAGTATTTGCATAAGTATATAAGGCACATTGCCCAAGGCCTTGCACAGTGTAGGGGCCCAATGAATAGTAGTTGTTATAGTTGGTGTTTGACCAATTTATTACACTAAACGGGTCCTGCAGAACCAGGGCCAGCCTAAGGAGGGCAGTGTTTGCACTTGGCCTGCATTTGCCAATCTGGGTTCTCCCAGGGGCTGCTGCCTTCAGCCCTGCTCTGGGGCCCTGGGCCCTGCAACTCCAAGCATGGAGTTAGGTTCTGCAAGAGCAACCATCCTGTGTGCGCATGTGTTTGAATCCACCCTCCCCATCCTGTTGGCCCTGGGCTGGGACTTAGGCTGAGTGGGGGTCTAGGGCTAGGCTGTGTCCCTTTCCCAGCCTCAGCATACTAGGGTTCACAATCCCAGCTCTGCTGTGATACCTTGGAGGGATGGTGCAATGGGTAAGTGAGTGGCTGGAAGGGAAAGAGCTTTGCAATGAACAAGATCCTCCTTGGGATGAAATGCAGGTAAACTGTCCACAGGCCAGCTGCCCTAACCTGGAGTACGTTTCATGCCTGGGTGCTGTGTGTTCTCTGGCAAGTGATTCAACCTCTCTGAACATCAGTTTCCTTACATGTAAACAACTAACATAAATTTCCCTAATTTATTTTTCCAGCCCTAGTCTTTCAGGCTTATCTTCCGAGTCCAAGTCTTAACAAATCACTCTCCCCAACCCCTCAACCCGCTCTGGCCTCAGAGACACTGCCTTTCTTGGTGCTTGGAGCATCACTGGGGTTTGGAGTGCTTGACTCCTCTGCCACAATTATTCATCGACGGGTCTCCTGGCCATGCTCTCAGCCCCCTGGGATTGGAGCCATGTCTGATTCCCAGCTACTTGCCCTGTGCCTAGCTCAGAACCTGGCTTGGCAGGGGCTCTGTAAATACTTCCTGAAGCCACCTGCTGCAGTGGAAAGTGCTGGGCTTTGGCGATCACACAAGCAGGAGGGGAACATGGTGTCAGTGTGCAGATTGCCTGGCAGATCCCAGACCCACCTGCGTGAGCAGGGTGACCTTCGGGCAAGTCACTTGAAAGCTTTCCTTATCTGTAAAATGGGAGAATAGTACCTACCTCCTAGAGTTGTAGTGAGTTTTACCTTGGTTAACTTACATAAAAATGCTTAGAATGATTCCTGGCAGTATTAAGCAGTTATCTGGTTCATTAGCAGTTTGCCAAGTGAACCAGTTGGACCAGTGACCTTGGACAAGTTGTTTGACTTCTCTGAGCTACAGTCTCCTCCCTGGTGAGGGTGCTACCATATAAAGTGGCTGTGAGGACTATAAGTGGCCATGAGGATTACATGCAGAGGACACGGTAGCCGGCACAGGGTCAGAGCGGGGATGTGGCTGTGATCCTAGCACGCATGAATGAAATAGGTGCTCAGGAAATAATCCAAGGACAATTGCCCCCAGGACACTAGGAAATGGCACCCCAGGTCCCACCTTTCCTGCCTCTTGGAGGGAGCTTCCGGAAGGTGGGCCGGCAAAGATGGCAGCGATGCCAGTCGACGGCCGCCCTGACCAGGCCCTGTGGGGATCTCAGCCGAGCTGGGCAGCAGGGTGGAGACGGGACTTGCATACAACCAACAGGCCGCGGTGACACCAAACGGGGACGGCAACAAGTGCCTCTGCGGAGTCGTTACGGCCTCGGCCGTAAAGCTGGGGACGGCAGGGCCCTGGGGTGTACATACGTAAGTGGCCAACATTTACTGGGCGCTGACTGAGTGCTGGCACGGTCCTGAGGACGTCACCCACGTGAATTCACGTGAGCCTCACCCAGCCCTGTGCCGGAGGTGACGCCATCGCTCCCGTTTTCAGGTGTGGGAATAAGAGCGCAAAGCGGTGAGGTAAGTTCTGAGGCCGTGGGCTCACCATGGCAGAGCCGGGATTCACCCCCAGGCGCGCTGGCTGCAGAGGCCACTTCTGTAGCCACCAGGCCACACTGCCTTTGCGTCACTGACTTTGCATCAACAGCCCATGCGTGTTGGGCAGCGACTGGCAGCTCCAATCTCCGGGCACCTGTCCAGGGCTCCCTGCACTTTGCTGCGCTGGCTCTGGGGCCCCTGGGTCCTCCTGTCCTCCCTCCCTCCCTCCCCCCTTCCTCTTAGGCACCAGCCTTTCCCTGCGGGCTGCATGAAGGGGCAAACTCACCACCTTGGCACTGCCCAGGGCTCCTGGGGCAGTCAAGACATGTGGGTTGCAGCCCTGGCTCTGGTTAAACAGTCAAGCTCTCTGAGCCTCAGTTTCCTCCTCTGTAAAATGGGGGCACAGGGCTCCTGTGAGGGGCCAGGACCATCCAAACAGATGCCAAAGGGCTTTGGCCCCAACATTGGGACCCTCCTGGCCCCCTCTCTAGAGAGAGACTGAGCAGCTCAGCCTGCCTCCTCCATCTGCCGGGCATTCCTTGGGCCCGGCTGGCGGGTGGCTGCTCTCTTTCCCCTCCACGCTGTGCCAGCCTCTCCATCTGGACCACCTTCCCGGCTGCCCTGTCCCCCTTGGCGTGTCCTGGCCCCTCTCACACTCCCCAGGCCTCCCTTTCCGTACGCTGTCCCTCATTAGCCCCGTTGCCTGGTCACCCCGACCCTCCCGCTGGGCATTGCGTGGTTTCTGTGGCCATGGCCCCGTGCTCTGTAAAACCTGTGCCTCTCTGTCCTGGGAGGTGGCATCGCTCTCCACCCCGATCCTCCCTGCCCCCCGCAGCCAATCAATTACTAGATCTTCCCTCCTCGGCAGTGCCTCTTTTCTGCCGCCTCCCGCCGCCGCGGGCATCTAGAAAGCTCTTCCCAGCCTGTCGCGCCATCTGGCCTCCTCCCACCCGCCCTCCAGAGCCAGCTTTCTAGAGTGCAGACCTTTCCACATCACTTAAAAACCCACAGTGGCACGCACTGGAATATTATTCGGCCATAAAAAGGGAGTGCTGACACACGCTACGACATGGATGAACCCTGGACAGATTGCGTGCAGTGAAAGAAGCCAGCCGCGGATGCGTGATTCCATTTCTGTGAAATACGTCCGGAACAGGCGCATCTGAGCAGACAGAAAGTCGATCAGTGGCTGCAGAGGGCTGGGGACGGGAGGACGGGGAGTGACTGCTAATGGGTAACAGGGCTTCTTCTGGGGCTGATGAAAATGGTCTGAAATTGATTGGGTGATGCTTGCACCACTCTGTGAATGTACTAACCCCCCTGAATTGTACAGTTTCAAGAGGCGAATGGTGTGGTATGTGAACTCTATCTCAACGAAGCTGCTATTCAGAACCACGCACAATGGCTCCCATCGGGCATGGTGAGCTCAGTCCTCAGGGCCCCAGGGCCTGTGGGGCTGGCACGTGCCCCACCCCACACTCAGCCGCGTACAGTGCCTGCCCCCAGCCCACCCGCAGCCCTGGCCTTTGTCCCTCTGCCCTTGTGGTCGGGAATGCCCTCCCTTCAGCACCAGGCCGACTCCTACACCCCTTTCAGACACCACCTCTTCTAGGAGGTCTGCCTGGAGCCCCCGGCGGGGTTTGGGTGCCTATCTTAATTACTTGTTTATGAATCTGTTTACCTGGCCGGACTGTAAACTCCCAGTCCAATGCCGGGTGCCCAGTGGGTGACGGGCGGATGAACGAGGAGCTAGAAGAGCATCCAGCTCAACCCACTTGGTGACATTTGAGGAAACTGAGGCCCAGAGGGGAGCAGACAGATGTGGCTCTTTGGTAGCAGATGCAGAATCTGACCACAAGTCTACTTTGTGACCATGGGCTGTGCTGGGGCCTCAGGTCCTGGGACCGATTCTCCCCAGGAGAGAGGCCTGGGGTGGCCGCCCGTCCACAGTGCCCTGGGGCACACTGCTCCCAGCCTCTGGGGCTGGGAAGGCACCTGTCCTGCCAGCATCTGAGTGTCACATGCAGGAGGGCGAAGAAGACAGTGAGACTTGAAGAGAGACGTGGGCAGCTGTATCTCTGACAGGTGCGTGGGCTTGGGTCGGTCTCCTCCCCTGTGAGACTCAGTCTCCTTATCTGGAAGGGGCTAATAACGCCTTCACGGTACAGATGACCGGCAGAGCCTCCAAATGGGCCTCTGCTCCATTTGGCCTCCCTGCCAATCCTCCACATTTGTTGGAGTGACCTGTTTAAAACGAACCAGCCCCGCCGCACCCTGCCTAACCTCGCCCGTGGCTCCTCACTGCACTTAGAACACATCCACGTGCCTCGCATGGCCACAGGGCTTGCGAGGTCGGCCCTGGTGGTCTCCCAGCCCACTTCTTGTCCGCACCCCTGATCACTGCGCTCCCACCTGTGGGTTGTCAAGGGGATTCTCACCTCCGGGCCTTTGGCCGTGCTGTATCTTCTGCCTGGAATGTGTCCTGCTCTTCCCTTGGTGGGCTCCCTCTTCTCCTTCAGACCCCAGCTCAGTGTCACCTCCTCTGAGCGGCCCTCCCCGACCACCCTGGCTAAAGCAAGTCTCTCTTGTTGTGCTCTGTTTACATCTCTGTTTCCTTCACTGACCCTCATCACAATGAACGCCCGTTTGGGTACCACCAGTGTCGTCTGGATCTCATCAGCGCCACCGAAGCTCAGCTCCCTCTCTGCCTCTTAGTTCCTCTCCCCATGGTCTTCCCAGGGGCCTATTCAGTAGGGTGACCAAATCTTTCCCGTTTTCAAACTGCAAGTCCAGTATCTCAGAGACTCCCTTAGTCCTCGGCAAGCCGGGAGGGCTGCCACCGTGCCGGACACCTCTCCCCGTCATTCTCATCTGCTTACACTTCCCTAGGTCTCCTGGCTGCACACCCTGGTCCCTGTGCCCGAATGCCATTCTCCCCCATCTTCTAGGCCTCTTGGGTCGGTGAATCGGACGTGTGCGTCCCTCTCTGAGGGGCCTGCCCTTCACCCGCCTACAGCAGCCAACTCAGACCTCCACGGTAGTGCCCGAGGCCTGCTCTGTATGCAGCGCTGTGCTGGCAAACTGGCTGATTAGGGGGAAAAAAAGCCCTGATTGGTGTTTGCCGACTTCTGAAGTATGAATACTCCCAGCCAGAGCAAATTCCAAGCTGCCGATCCCAGCGCACTGCACACTGAGTTGGGAAGACGTGTGCACAAGCCACGCCGTACAGAGCCGCTCCTGCCCACTGCGCACGTGTGTGATCTGGGACCTATCTTGGTTCTGCCCGCTGGTGGGTGAGCCTTGGCTGGGCAGGGGCGAGGTCTGGAGTCTCTCGCACCTCACACAGGGCCTGGCGCGTGGCGGGTGCTGGGCCAGCTCAGTTTGCTGAATGGAGGCCGGTCTGTCTCCCTGGCTGGACGACGGGTGACTTGAGGGCAGGGCCGTGGGTCTGCGTGGGCTGGCGTGCACAGAGCACTAGAACACGCAGCAAGTGCCGTGTCCGCGTCGCAATTGTTCTCCTCCCGCACAAAGGACGACGGTCCCTCCCATTTGTCACGAGCTCTCCAGGTGCCAGGCCCAGTGCTAAGCGCTTGGCACGGATTCTCTCGCTTATTCCACATGACCACCCACTGAACAGCTACCGTCATCACCCCATTTTATAGACAAGGAAACTGAGGCTCAGAGGGGGCGAAGTGACTGCTGTAGGGTCACGTAGCTAGTAAATGGCAGAGCTGGGGCTCATTTCAAAGACCTCGTGCCCAAATACCACTGGTCACAGAAATTACCAAGTGGTCGAATGTCAGGGCTGGAGACTCTCTCGTCGGGCCGACTGTGGGGATGGGCCTTGCTGGGGCCCAAACAGCCGGCCAGAGCCCGCCTTTTGCAGTTGCCAAGAGCCTTTGGCCAGGCAACGGGAGGCAGGATGGCAGCCAGCCGGGGAAAGGGAGGGAGGATTACAGGGAAACAGATTTTCGCCCCGCCTGCCCCCTGGGCTCTGGGGATAGGTGATAATTGACCGAGTGAGCCCTGAGTCAGGCCGAGGCAGGGCTCCATCTGGGCCTGGCACGGTGGGGCTGCTAATTGGCACTGGGTGATCCTCAAATTCTCAATGGCTGGCCCGCTGCCTCTGCTCCCCCTCTCCTCCCAGGGACTCCGGTTTAATCCCGAAGATGACTGATGCCACCTTGGAATCAGCTGCTCCGTCAGGCCCAGAGTGCCAGGCTATGGGGGCTTAGAAGGAGCATCTCTGTCTACCTTGGGGTCCTATAGACCAGAGGCTCTGTCCGGGTCTCTGGGTAGAGGCAGCATCTGAAAAGGTTTGCTCCTAGGAGTCTAGCTCCTGCCCCCCAGCACCTGAGCAGGAGGTCTGACGAAACTGAACCTGTGCGTGGACCATGGAGTCCCTGCTGGGGCTGAATCCCAGTCCTGCCTCTCATCAGCTGCACGACCAGAGACACCTAAGCTCTCTGTGCCTCAGTTCCCGCCTGTATAGCAGGGATAATAATAATCCTGACTTTATATTCGTTGGGAAGATTAAATGAGTTAATAAAAGTAAAGCGCTCAGAACAGTGTCTGCCTGGCTCACGTTAAGTGCTACGTAAGTGTTTGCTATTGTTATAGTCATTTGTCCCTATTATGTGCCAGGCAATGGGACATTGAAACAAAAGGCCCAGTCCTCAGACAGGAGAGGCCACGACAAAGCAGGGGCTGGCACGCCTTCCTCTAACCAGCCTACCTGCCGGCTGCTGTGGGCAGAGAGGCCTGCAAGGGGGTTCTGGTGTCCGTGGTGCCAGGTCTGCAGCCCAGCCAGCTCCCTTTCCTGCCCTGGGAGCGCCAGGAACTAAGTTCTGGGTTTGGGCTGGGGAGAGGAGTGTGACTGGATAGAGAAAAGAGCCCTGGGCCAGGTCGGGGGCCGGAGCCGAGGCCACTTGCTGCCCCTTGGGCCTCGGCTCTATCTGTCAAAGGAAGGCGCTGGCTGGGACTGTCTCTGTGGCCTCGCCCAGCGGTCGGCTTCTGGCTGTGGACAGCTCAGGCACCCGGTGCTGGGCCCTCATGCTGTCTCTGAACTGTGTAAAGACCGATTTGCGTGTTTTCAGGGGCTTGTGCTGTAGGTCAGGGCTGGGCTTGTGGTGTTCTTGCAGCTCACGGGAGGGGTTTTGGGGTCTGCCTCATGCAAAGTGGCTTTTGCATGTTGCACGCTTCCTGCTTTTGCTGCCGAGGTTAACCCCGCAGAGTCAATGCCCCTGGGCTGCCTGGGTAGGGCTCCCAGTCCGCTGCACTGTAGGCAAAGGTGCGATGGAAGCGGGCGGCCAGCTCCCGGGATGGGGAGGAGCAGCTTCCGCGCACTGCATGCCTAGGATGTGCCCAGCGCTGGGCCAGGAGCCCCCCAGCCAGGCCCTCATTAGCCCTCATGACCACCCTGTGCATAGGTGTTATCCCCATTTTAGAGGTGAGGAAACTGAGGCTCACAGAAAGGAAGTGCCTTGTCCAATGTCCGCCCCAAGGGTCTCGGTGCTCCTTCCCCCTGATGAAGGGTTTCCCTCCCTGTCCACTCACTCCTTCCTTCATCCTTTCTTCCCCGCTTAGGAAGGGCCTGCCCAGACAAGACGGGCAAAGTCCAGGGAGTGCCGCAGGGCCAGCCTCCTGCTGAGGTAGCTCCCACTGGGACCACCCAGGGGTGTCAGTCATCCTGTCCCCCACGCGCCTTCCCCCCAAGGCTAGGCTCCCCCTGCCACCTGCCTGCTGGGACCCAGCTTTGTGGAACCCTGCCAGCAGCTGGCAGGACCACAGAAGTCAGAAGGCGGCAGCGGGGAACATGCCTCCCCTGTGCCTGAGGGGTGCCCGGGCCTTGCCAGGCCGGCCCCCATCCCTGCCATCTGTCGAGTCACTCCTCTGCTCAAGACCCTTTGGTAGCTCCCTTGTGCCTGCTGAATCCAGCCTGCTTAGGTCTCCCTCCCATCCAGCCAGCTTCACTCCCACATGCTCTCAACCCGCCACCCCCAGGCTCCGGCCATGGCAGGTGCCTCCAGTGCCCTGGGCAAGCCGCGCCAGTCTTGCTCTGGGTGCTTGCTCGGATGTCCCCTCCGCCCCACATGCCGTCCTGGCTCCCACCCGGGTAACTCCTTTTCATCCTTCAAATCTCAGCTCCAGCTGGAACCGCCTTTTGGTCCTTCTCCGAGGATGCCATGCCCTGGCAGGGCTGGGTTTGGGGCTTCTCTGCTATGCTCCTGGGGTGCCTGGCATGTCACCTCTGCCGCTGCACGATTGTACAGGATTGTGGCTGTTCCCTCTCCTGCCAGGCTGTGAGCACAGCGACAGGGTCAGCAGGCAGCCCTGGGGTCTGGCACCTCTCAGCCCCCATGTGATAGATAGGAGCCCTCAGCAAGTGTTTGTTGACTGACTGACTGAGGCCCAGAAAGGTGGGATCTTGTGCTTAAGGTCACTCGGCTGTGTGTGGACTGGAGATTTTGTTCTAGGCTCCAGAGCTCCTCCCCGTGCCCTTGGTGATGGGCGTTCAAGGCCTCCTGTCTTTGTCCTTGGCATTTGGTTAATGGCTATCTCTCCTTCACCCACCGCCCAGCTGTGAGCGCCATGAGGGTGGCTGCTGCACGTGCCCTGTTGACTGCCTGGCACAGAGCTGGCCCAGAGTAGGTGCTCTGTAACAGCTCCCTGATGACAGGCTGGAAGGCCAGAGGTTCCCTTTGCCCAGGGCCGGAGTGACCAGAGCGTTCATGATAGCTGTGTCTGGTCCCCAGCTGTGTGTGTGTGTGGAGGGGTGGAGCTCACGGTCTCCCAAGTGAACCAGACACCGAACCCCACAACCCCACAACCTGCAAAGTCGGGCGAGGCTGCTGCGTGGCCCGGCCCTCCCAGCCCCTGGATCCCATGTCCCTCCCAGCCCCAGCCCTGGCCTGCCCCCACTTTGTGACATCCCCGCTCCCCCACAGTAGGGGCTGAGAGCTCCCGCCCTCCCAGCAGGCAGCCCCATTCCTCCAATTTCCTCCCAATTAATCAAGCTCTGAACTTTTTAATTATCTGCCTGCAGGGTGACTCCCCACTCTGGTGAAGCAATTAAGGAAGGACATTTCCAAGTGCTGTGTGGCTGCTGGCAGGCAGTGTTGACCAAGCCCTGATGGAGGAGCTGGTGACAGGAGGGGTGGACAGGAACCCCCTCCCCCAAAGTGGGCCATTGGGAGGTTGTCCTGGGGTCCAATCTGGGGCTACTTTGTCCAGGGTAACACCCTCATGCTCATTCAGTGGCTCTTTCTCTGCAGCTAGAATCTGACTTCAAAGATCGCAGACAGCTACCATGTGCCAGGCACTGGGCTGGGTGCCTTACAATGTCACTGATCTTCATCTTGACCTGGGAGTAGGAAATGTAATTATCTCGATTTTACCGATGAGGTAGTGGAGGCTCGAAAGACATTAGGCAACTCCAGAGACGCAGCTGGAATTGGAGGCGAGCTCTGACTCTGCAGCCACCTCACTCTATTGTCTCTTAAAAACCAGTGAATGGTCTGAAAAAGTGCCCGGGGCACTGAGAAAGGGGAGTGGGTTGACCTCTAGAGGAGACGCCCCTGAGCTCAGGCCCTGCAGGAGCACATGGGTCCTCCGCGTGCAGGGCTGCCTGTGGGAGAGGGTGCTGCGGGCAGAGGGGCCACCTGTGCAAAGGCGCGGAGGCGTGAAACGGCGTGGTGTGTGTGTGTGTGGGAGCTACAACAGTTCAGGGTTGCTGGAATGTAAAGTTCAAGGCCAAGACAGGTGGGAGATGAGGCCGGAGAGGCAGGCGGGGTCTGGGGCACTGGAAATCAGCAGAACCTTCACAATCTTCTTGGCCAAGATCCTCATTTTATGACAACAGAACGCAAGACCCAGACCCTGGCTTGCCTAAGGTCACACAGCAAGGTAGTGGCCGACAGAGCTGGGGCTGCAGCTCCGGTGTCCCGATGCCCAGATTTGGAGGGCAGAAAGAGGAACGGGGGAGCTGGAGTACCACGTCACAGCAGAAGCCTCCTGGCTGGTTTCCTGGCTTTCTCCCCCCCTCTCCCCCCCCCCGCCCTCCCTGCAGGGGACCCTACAGAACAGGAATCAGCTCAAGCTGCTGCTCTGCCCAAAGGCCTCCAAATTTCACGTGGAGATTGGGCTCCCCTCTCACTTGGTGTAAAAACCAATAGCCTACAAAGCCCCCTTTACCTCTCTGAACTCAGCTCCTTGTACCCTGCCTGTTGTCCACTCTGCTCTGGCCACACGGACTCCTGGCTGCCCTGGAGCACACCAGGCCTCTGCTAGCCCCAGGGCCTTTGCATGTGCTGTTTCCTCTGTCTGGGTCAAGTCCTAGCTCACTCACTTCTTCACTACGCCCCCTGCCCAGCCTTGCCTCTTTATCTATGAATGGGGTAAATGCCACACCTCACCCTCCTGAGGAAATGGGGGACAATCAAGTACCCCCCCTCCCCCAGCTGGAGACTGTCACTGCAACAGGGCTTGTGAAAGGATGGAGCCTCCCAGCCTGTACCCTCGCGACTCACAGACCTTGGAATAGCAAGTGTTAAATAATAATCACAATATCACAGACCTTGGAATAGTGAGTGTTAAATAATAATCACAATATGCCCGAGGGGAAGCCGGATGTGTTCGGAAAGCTTGACACATCTGGCAGGGCCGGGCCCAGGCCCCCAGCACATCTGGCTGCCGTATTGACAGGTGGTGTCGTGGGTCACTGCGGTAGGGCCTGGCAGGCCCAGTCCTGGTGCCGCATGGGTGTGACAGACCCGATGGAGCTGGGGAGTATCCCCCAAGCTGCTCATGGCCCACAGCCCCCCTGCGGGTCCCCTGCTCAGGCACCCGCTGTGCCTTACTGGCTGTTCCCAGAGAAGAACTCAGGACCTGGGACCTGGGCCGCCAGATTCCTAAATCCCTGCATCGTCCTTCCTGGTGCTAACCACCCCTGCCGGGTTTGGGGAGCCTGGGAAAGCCCCTTCCCCTCTCCAGATGGGGCAGGGGGTTCAGGGTCACCTCATGTGGCACTTTCCCTTCTATGGGGTCCAGAAATGTGGCCATTTGCTCTACCTGAGGGAGCACCCTGGGCTGAGACCGGCTTCCTCCCTCCTCCCACCTGCCCGGGGAAAGCCATGGTCATTAATAAAGGACACAATTAGCTGTCAGCGGAGAACATGTCTGGAATTTTTTACCTGCTTGGTGAGCTCGGTTAAGGCAACAAACCTGCAGGCCCCCTGGGGAGGCAGCTGCCACACACCTTTTGGGGGCCCCTTCTCCCGGGCCCGGGGCAGGAGGGGGCCTGCGAACTTTTCCAGTGCGGGTTCCGCAGGCCTGGACCTGCGCAGGGCAGTTTTTTCCAGGCCAGTGGAGAAAGCGATGGAGCCAGAGAGATTCCTGGCAGAAATTGTTTTTTTTCAACTCAACAGGCAATGCGACGCAATGCAATTTTCTCCCCTTTCCTGTGCTGCCTTGGGAGCGCTAGAAGGACTTTAGATAAAAAGTTAGTTCAATCTCTTCCTCATCCCATTTGACAGCTGGGGAAACTGAGGCCCGGGGAGGGAAAGTGAGCTTGTTCGTGGCAGAGGGGAACGAGTGTGCCTCTCTTGTTGGTTCTGCGTGGATCCCCTGGCTCCCTTAGCACAACTGGAATTTGTTGCCGAAGTCTGAGCGCATGTTCTGAAGTCCGAGACAGCCACCTGCACACACTGCCAGGTCCTGGCTCTGTGCGGGGGCCGGAGGACGGCGGCAAGGGAGGACGCTTGGTCCCTGACAGTCCAGTGGGTGAGAGAGGGAGGAAGGGAAGCCAGGGACAAACGGCAGTAACAGGCACAGCGTAGGAGGCACTGTGAAGGAGACACACAAGGCCTGAGATGGGGCCTCAGGGGGTCACTTTAGGGATCAGGGTCACAAAAGACCTTCCTTCGAATGCGACATTTAAAAGGCAACACCTGGAGAGAAGAACAGGAATAATCTTTGCAAAAGTGGTAATGTCTCAGCCCCTGGGTGCCTCATCAGTGTACCAGGGATGACAGCAGGATATTAAGGGGCACCTGACACCCATTTGCTCTCAGCTCCGACTGTCTGTGACCTCAGACAGAAAGAACAACTATGTCCTGGGAGGCACCTCCTGCCTGGGCACCTTTGTCCTAACAAAGCTGATGCTGGAGGTTTGTCACCCCCATTCTACAGATGAGAAACTGAGGCTCAGAGCAATGCAGTGCCACCCCCAGGGCACATGGACGCCAAGCTCGGGAGCCTCAGCCTCCGCCACCTGCCTCTCTCTCCTTCTGCCTTGTTTGGGTGCTTTCCAGAGCCTCCACCGCCCCCAGTAACCCGAAAGGTTGGTCTGCTGGAGCCCCGGTGGCTGTGACTGGAATGCTAATGAAAATCCCACTCCAGAGGTCCCAGCACTTGGCACCTCAGGGAGAAGGGATTAGGAAACACAAATACCGAGGCTCCTGATTGGGGGGCCTGGAATCTCTCTCTTAGGGGTGCAGAAACCGTCGCCTTCCTCCTGTTGGCTTCTGGGGAGCAGGAGACGGCCTCAGCTAACCCAAGCCATAAATCAAACGCACAAGATGTGGCCTGGCAGCCATCCCAGTGAAAAAGATCTGGGGGTTTGAGTTGACCACAAGCCAAAAGCTGCTGAAAAAGCCAATGTGATCATAGGCTATAAGAGTAGAAGTAGAGTGACAGCCCAGCATCCTCCCTGCTGCTCAGCCAGGGCTAGTTTTGGGCTCCACATTTTAAAGTGGTCCATTGAGTGACAGTGGACAGGACATCCCAGGCCTCTAGCTTGTTTTTCTTCTGCAGCCATCTCTGGGTGGTGCTGGAGGGGTTAGGGGTGAGGTCCCGGGTTTAAACTGCTCCAGCAGCGCTTCCCAGGCACATGGAGAGTTGTGGAGCCCCGTGTGCCCCGGAGTATTCTCTCGTCTGGATCCCCCACCAGTATGCGTTCAAACCCTCCTGGACACGGGGGCTTAAAGATCACGTGTGTAGTTCACCAGGGCCCACCCTTGATTTGAGGATAGACTTACTCAATACAAAGACTCACAGGCTTTTTCTAAATGATCATTTGTGCCCAGCTCTGTGCGCGGCACCAGGCACAGAGTTGAATAAGACACAGTCCTTGGCCTGGAAGCTCATTGCCCAGTTGGGGAGGGAGGGCATGATTCGCTAGGGGTGTCTGGGAAGGCTCTCCAGAGGAGGCGCCGTCCGAATGGGGTGTCAAGGTCAGAAGAGACCAAGAACATTTCAGACAGAACAGTGCGTGTGAAGGCACAGAAGGCTAGAGCATGGGGCGTGCGGGGAAGAGGTGACACAAGGCAAGAGAGGTGACCTGGCATCATGCCACAGAGTGCTTTGTGTGCTGGGTGACGCCCTCAGCCCTCTTCTCCGGCAGCCTGCCCGGGCCCCGCTGGCCCACTCCCTGGTCTCAACGCTTTCCTGTCTCCTCCCCTGGTCCTCTCCAGATCTCTCCCTCCCGCAGGTCTCCAGCACTTCCTCTTCTATTGTGACCGGCCCCACCTCTTTATCACTAAAAATGAACTGAGCACCTATTACTAACAGTGGCACCATTTACTGAGCACCTACTGTGTGCCAGGCTGCATGTAAGTTATCGGGGGGCTATGGATCACAGTGGCTAGGGGAACAGGCTGTGGAGTCAGGGTCCTTCTGGCCTTGAACTCTGGCTCTGACCCTGACCTTGGGCAAGTTACTCAAGTTTTCTTTGTGCCTCGGTTTCCTCATCTGGAAAATGGCTTTATGAATAGGACTTACCCTGTCATGAAGGTTGGGAGCTAATAACCGTAGAGTGGGTTAGCTTTCATCATCAATTCTCACAGCAACCCAACCCCACGAGGCAGGTACCACTGATATTCCCACTTACAGAGGAGACAGTTGAGGTTTTGCCAGGCTGTGTAACCCACTCACAACCAGCGTTGGAACTGGGAGGGGAATGGTGGGGAATCACATGAGGCCAAAGGCGGGGTCTTAACTAGTGTATCTCACGCCCCTTGAGGGTGGGGCCTGGGCTGGGCTCAAGGATCCGAAGCTCAGTGGGTCCCCAGCCTGGCGGGGGAGGTGTCCATGAAAACAGGCAGTTTCCAAACAGTGCAAGCAATGCTTGGGACGCACGTGGGAGAGGCGCCGGGCCTGGGAGCCCGGAGGAGAGGTCCTTAACACTGGAGTTTCCTGGAGATGATCACCCTTGAGCTGTCTTGAAAGATGAATGACAAGACAGAAGAATGGAAGGCAGAGGGCGGGCAGAGGGAACAGCCTGGGCAAAGGCACGGAGGTGGCAGGATGCATGGTGAGCCTGCAGCTGGAACTCCGAGTTCGTGAGTGCAGAGACGCAGGACACGGGGCTGAACAGGCAGGAGGGATGGGCAGCAAGGAGCCACCTGCCCAGCAGCAGACGACAGGTGGATGCCTCCGTGCTCACCGTCTGCAGATCAGGCAGCTCTATCTATGGCGGGACAGCCTGCGAATCCACAGAGAGTAGGGAAGAAGCCTGCCCAGTCCCTGCCCTGGGCCATTCCTGGGTCGTACAGTCCTACATGGCACAGCGGGGACCTGGGCACCGTAGGCACCTCTGCAGGGCTCTTCAGAGCCTAACAAATCCCAGACTTTCCTGGGGATAAATGGCGTCCTTCCTTCCTTCCTTCCTTCTTATTTATTTAAAGACAGGGTCTGCTCTGTTGCCCAGGTTAGAGGGCAGTGGTGTCATCATAGCTCAAGGCAACCTCAGACTCCCAGGAGATCCTCCTTGCCTCAGCCTCCTGAGTAGCTAGGACTACAGGTACATGCTGCCACACCTGACTAATTTTTCTATTTTTTGTAGAGACAGAGTCTCATTATGTTGCCCAGGCTGGTCTTGAACGCCTGGCCTCAAGCAATCCCCTCCCTGCCTCTGCCTCGGCCTCCCCAAGTGCTAGGATTACAGGAGTGAGCCACCACACCCAACCCAAATGGTTTCTTAAAAAGTTACTTTAAAATACCCCCATTCCAAAAGCTTATGAAGACCCCATACCTCCTTAGTTGTAAAGGGTCAGAAGTTGAAAATTATGAGCCAACAGCAAGATCTGCAGCAGGAGTGACCTTTGGCCAACAGTCAGGGGACTTTATGACAAATTGCCCAGACGTGGCCATTTTGGAGTGATCACCTTTAAATGGCGCTTCAACCTTCCTCTAAACGTCTCGTTTACTGGAACAGTGTGTTTATGGGGCTGGGGCTTCTGTGCTGTGGTTTTGTAAAAGAGGAGAAACCAGAGGGGGAAGGGGGAGAGAGGAAAAGAGAGAGAGAGGGAGGGAGGGAGGGATGGGGGAAGGAAGGAGGGAGAGAGAGAGATGTCTCAAAGCAGAGGATGATGACAAACCTCTAATCTTATAGGCCATTCTCTTATCTCAGCCTTACAAAAACGGGGAGGCCTGGTCGTCTCTAAAAGTGCCTCCGAAAGCTCATAAACTTGACAAGCACTTAGCTCTAGCACCCACAGAGAAAGATTCTAATCCTTGACACAACTGGAGATGGGGAACTGGGAGGCAATGTCTGGTGAAGGGCAGCCGCAGAGATAGCCCACGCTGTCACCAAATGAGGGTTGGAGACCACAATTTCCTTGCTTATTTTCTCTGACCTCATGGCAGCCCTGTTTGGGAGGGCCTCTTTGGTTCCAGCAGAGCCCAGAACGAATATTTTAATCTTCTGATAAATAACAGCTCGCACGTAGCATTTACTCTGAAGCAGGCACTGTTTTAAGTACCTTATGTGGATTAATTCATGTAATCTTAAATTATACTATAATTATCTCCATTGACAGGGGAAGCAGGCACAGAGAGGCACGTCACTTGCCCAGTGTCACCAGTTCAGTGAGTGGCAGAGCAGGGATGTAAACTGAGCTGGATGCCACGTGCTTTCTCTCACCCACGGCTCACTCTCCACTCAGGGAGTAAGACTCCAGGCTGGGGGCGGGTGCCTGACTCAGCTCCGTCATCGCCCCCCTCATCACAAGATCCTGAGGAACTCTGGGCCCTGTTTCACAGCCAGGGAAACTGAGGCTCTGAGCATTGGAGTGGCCAGGCCGAGAGCACACAAGTCCTGCTGTGGGCCGAGCCAAGACCTGCCCTAGCTGCCTGGTTCCAGGCCTGGGCACCTTGCAGGGCTCTGAGCCAGGACTGGACCTAGTGCCCTCTAGATCTGACCAAGGGCCCCCAAAGGGCTGGGATAAGTCAAGGTCCCAAGGATTAGAATGTGGTGGCCCTGGGCTATAGGCTTTGTTTATTCTGCTGGGCTTGGAGCCCTTTCCTGAACCTGGGGGCTCTGGCGCCCTGCCCAGCTTCGTCTCCTTGGAGAGGCAGTGCAGAGCTGTGGTTAGCAGCCTGAGCCCTGGAGCCAGGCTGCCCGCCTGGGCTTGACCCAGCTTCACCACTTCCCAGCTGAGTGACCTTGAGTAAGTCACATACCCTCTCTGTGCCTCGGTTTTGCCATCTGCAATATGGGAGTAATAACGCTCTTCCTTCTAAGGTTGTTGAGAAGATGGTTACTAGTCAGGAAGCACTTGGACCCTGCTGTCCAACTAGACAGTCTCCTGCCCACCCCTAAAGCGCCTTTCATTACAGACAGCTGCCTGGGCCTCCTGCCAGTCCCTGTCCCTGCAGAGGAAGCAGCACTCTGGGTTCAAATCCCAGCCCCGCTCTTCCTGGCTGAGGCCACTGGGCACAAGAACACACTGCCTGAGTCTCTGTCCCGTAAAACAAGGGTACTAACACTTGTTTCAATAACACAATAGCAACTTTAGGGACTCGGAATCAGACAGACCTGGGTCTCTGCTTCTTGCTCTCTGCATGGCCTGGGGGAAGTTGCTTGGACCCCTGGAGCCTCAGTTTCCTCAGCTGTAAAATGGGGATACTGTCTTGTAGGCCTTTATATTGTGAGGATAAAATGAGGTTACAGCTGGACGGGGCCAGGCACCTGCAGAAGCTCAGTAAGTGGCCATTAATATTACCTATTTCTCTTGTAGGGATCATTCGTTCAACAGATGTGACGCCCTACCAAGTGCCAGGAACTGTTCTAGCTGCTGGGACACAGCAGCAGACAAAACAAGCCGGGTGTTTACTTGAGAGCTCATAACTGAGTGAGGAAGATGGATAATAAACAGAGATTAAATAAAGACAGCATGATGCACTAGAGGCTGCTTTAGCTGGGGTGGTCAAGGGGGCTTTTCTGAGAAGGTGACATGTGAGCTGAGACCTGGAGGACAAGAAGGCGCTGGTTGTGGGGAGAGTGCAGGGAAGGGCATTCCAGGCAGAGGGAACAGAATGTGCGAAGGCCCTTCCTCAGGAGGACGTGAATAGGCCTGGGGCGTGTAAGGAGCTGCAGAGGCCTGGGTGGCTGGAGCGGCTGAGCAAGGGGAGCCGCGGAGGGGATGGGGCATGGCAGGAGGAAGGAGCCAGAGCTGGGGGGGGGGCCCCGAGGCCACAGAGAGGAGACTGAGTGTGGCTCGAAGTGTGATGGGAAACCACGGGAGGGTTGCAGGCAGGGCTGGGAAGTGACTTGTGATTTGAACAGGTCCCTCTGTCTGCTGAGTGAGGGATGGGCCACGCAGGGGACCAGGAGGCCGGGGAGGAGGCTGTGCCATGGGCCAGGCAGAGATGACGGTGGATGGACAGAGTGGTGACAGTGCAGGTAGAGGGTGGGAGGATTTAACAAGGACCTGTGAGCGCCCCGTGTGCACAGGAGGGGTGGCAGGTGAGACACCCTGCTATCCTTCTGGGAAGGAATACACGTATTTCCTTCTGAATAGTTCACTCTCTCAGCACTGCCGCTCCCGTAGGACTCTCAATCAGCGAGCTGGCTGCCCATCGAGAGCCAGTAATTAGGCTACTGGGACTGGTGCCTGGGGGGCTGGCAGAGCCTCTTCTCCAGGCTGTGCGGAGCCTGCAGCCACGCTGCTTCTTGGCACAAAGTTGAAAGAGAAGAAAGCTGCTCCTGGCAGCTTCTTTCTCCATTTTTAGGGTCCTCCTGTTGCCCCTCATCCAACCCCAGGCCTGTGGCTCCTCCATCGCCCGGAGGCCCCCAAGGACCCCTGCTGGAAGTCTCAGATCTTGCCCCGCTCCTGGCGTCTGCCCTCTGTGCCCAGCCCGCCTCATTCTCTCTGAACTCAGCTCATGCCAGGGAATTCTTTGCCAGGGAATCAGAACGTTACACTGTCTGCACTGCACATGCATCAACACGCGATCCTCCTGGGGACACGCGATCCTCCTCCTCCGTCCCAGGAGCTCATCAGATGATGACACAGGGAGCGCAGGAGTGATGGCGGGGCTGACGGGGATGGGGCCGCCATTCACATCTCGCCATGGCCGCACCCTGCTCCCACCTTCAAGACGGAGCCGCCGCTGGAACCAGCCAGCCCACCTCCCACTTCTGTGTTTCCTAAGCGGGGCTGTGTGCGTGCCTTCCACCCTCACAACTCGAGGGGGACGACGTCATCATTCCCCTTGTCCTGATGAGGAAGGGGCGGCTCAGAGAGGGAAGTGACTGCCCGAGGACACACAGGCGTTGGTGGCAGACGTGGGCCAAGGTCCTCACTGGGTTTGAGTTGAGTGTGGTCTCCTCGGCACCCTCTGCCGCCCAGGTTCCCTCCTGTTCTACAAGGACTTTCATGAGAGCAGGAAGCTTTGAAACTGACCACGACAACTATTAATGCTTAGATAAGACACAGTCATGTTGGATGATTCAGGCACTAACCCGTTCACTGCCCTTTGTCTATGGATATCGTTATTAGAGCCTGTCGCGCTGCTCTCAGTGTGCAGACTCACTCATTCGTTTATTCACTCATTCACTCCACAGACACTGATTAAGAACCTGCTATACAGCAGGCAGCTTGCTGGGGCTAGCAATGCACTCTCTGCCCTTGGGAATTGCTACCCTAGTCTCTGCGGACCATGAGCTCCTTCAGTAGCTAAGAGAGTGATCTTGGGAGTCAGACCACTTTCTGGCTCTGTGACCTTGGGCACCTTTTTGTGCCTCAGTTTCCCCATCTTGTAAATGAGGATAACAACAGTACGTAAGAAACGGGGTTGTTGTGGGGGCTAAATGAGTTAACATGTATAAAGCACTAGAATAATGTGTCTGCACAGAATAAATGGTTAGCTCCATTTTTCCGTGTTCTCAAAGGACTTGGGACATTTTCCAACCAAAGATTTACCATCCTGATGGTCGCCACTGAGTTTCATTTCTAACAATTGTGTCCCAGGCTCCTGCCTCATTTTTTTTACTTTTCTTTAGAGATAGGGTCTCACACTGTTGCCCAGGCTAGAGTGCAGTGGTGTCATCATAGCTCACAGCAACCTCAAACCCCTGGGTTCAAGCGATCCTCCCACCTCAGCCTCCCGAGCAGTTGGGACTACAGGTGTGCAACATGACATCTGGCTAATTTTTTCCTATTTTTTTTGTAGAGACGAGGTCTTGCTATGTTGTTCAGGATGGTCTTGAACTCCTGGCCTCAAGTGATTCTTCCACCTTGGCCTCCCAAAATGCTGGGATTACAGGTGTGAGCCACTGTGCCTGCCCACTCCCTCCTCTTTTAAGCATCCTTGCAGATGTGCAAAATTCATCCATCAGCAGCTATCTTAAGAGTGTTTTTACTCTTGTGTTTAAATAGTTATCATTATTTCTTCAATAAATATTTTTTGAAGGCTAGACATTATGCTAGGGTCTTTAGCCACATCATCTTACTTAATCCTTACAACATTCCTACGAGAGGCCATATGACATCCATCCACCCATCCACCCATCCATCCAACCATCCATACATTCATCCACACACCCATCCATCCATCCATCATCCATCCATCCATCCATCATCCATCCATTCATCCATCTATCCATCTATCCATCCATCCAAACATCCATTTATCCATCTATCCATCCATCCATCTATCCACCCATGCATCCACTCATCCATCCATCCATCCAAACATCCATTTATCCATCCCTCCATCCATCTATTCATCCATCCATCCATCCATCCACTCATCCACCCATCCATCCACTCATCCATCCATCCATCCACTCATCCATCTATCCATCCATCCATCCATCCACTCATCCATCCATCCATCCATCCATCCATTAATCCATCCATCCACCCATCCAAGGTTTACTGAGTGTCTATTATGAGCCATCCAGGCACTGTGCCAGGGCTAGCTTCAAGTCCCATCTAGTAACAACTGAGATGCAGCCCCTGCCTTATCAGGCTCCTAGTCTAGCAGGGAAGACCTCATTAAATAATTAGCAGTAGAATGAGGGCCGCAAGTGAGGGAGTGCAGGGTGCAGTGGGTGAGTTCAACAGGGGCCCGTCAGTGCGTGTGGCTAGGCTTCAGCCCAACTACAAAAGCCAGCTCCGAAACTTCCCATCCTACCCCCTAAACTGCTCTTCCCCAGTCCCACCCTTGTCCCTTCCCAACACTGCAAACTCCCATTCACCAGGGTGGGTGGCCCTGCTGTGATGCCTTCTCATCTCACACCCCATCCCTGAATGGCCAGCTTGCTCTCTTCTTCCAGTTCCCACAGGAATCTGTGAACACCCCCGACTATCACCCCATGTCATGATTATTTCCCCTACGACCTTCTTCCCCACCAGACTTTGAGCCCCTTGCTGATAGTAACCAGACCTTATTCATACTTGAATCTCACACCAAGCTGGGCACATAGTGGGCACTCAACAAGAGGTGGTTTCAGGAATAAATGGAGAGGCTGGGGGGTGAAAACACCTGGGTCTGAGTACTGATCATTGCCCAAGTGGCCCTGGCAAGCCAGGGTCAGGATTCAGGGTTGGTGTCCAAGTTGCGTCTTGCGCTCCAACTCCGATCAATCGATTGGTGGATTGATCAACACAGAGTGCTGTGTTGAGAAGGATCCTGCAGTAGCATCTGGCCTGGCGGGAAGAGTATTGCGATTGACTGCCAGTGTCGGCCTCTGATTCAGGGGAGGAGTGGCAACAGGTGCTCCTTATTTCTCATGTCCTGGGAAAGTCGTTTTGCTCCTTAAGGCTTTGTTTTGTTCTATCTCCAAAACGAGCAGAATAGACTCGATTATATCTGACACTATAGGATTCTGAACCCCACACCCCCCTCTAGGGTGACTTTTCTTTGGGGACAGGAGCCACATGCCAGCCTAACCCAGGGCCTGGTACACTGGAGCAGGAGGTTGTCAGTAAGCACTGGTTGGATGAATAACCTTACTTGGTCATCACAGAACTCTGTAGAGAGAACAGGGCTTCTTACGCATCTGAACATAAGGCTAGGAGAGAAATGACATGCAGACACATACCCGGAGCCACACGGAAAGCCCCCACTATTTCCTGGGCCTTTTGACTCCTGGCCTGTGCTCCTCTCCCTGGTTAGCTGAATGCATCTCTGCGAACAGACAGTTCCCCTTATGTCAGTTAAACAGTGGTCCCAATCACCAGCCCTATTGCACTGTGACTCTACAAAACATTTTCACATTGCTTATTGTGCTTGAGCTTCATAAGAGGTCTGGCGAGAGAGAGGTGACCGTCACCCTCAGTCAGCAGACTGGAACACTGATGCCTAGAACAGGCATGCGATCTGCCAGGGTCACACAGAGCTGGGACTCAAACCCGGGTTTTTTGGTTCCAAACCCCAGGCTCTGTCCACCTGCCCCTTAAGAACCAGCTCTTCCTTCCTTATGGCCACCTCTGCTTTTTCAGGAAAGATGAAAAAGCTTAGACATAAAAGGATGTAACAGGAGCCAAGCTCCCCTCTGCCCTGAGGCCAAGACCCCCTGGGGCCACCACTTGGGAGGGGGGTCCCTAGAAGAGGAGAGAAGGGGTCATAAGACCTGAGCCGTGGGGCACCGGCTGCATGACAGGCCTCCTCGGTCTTCCCTGCGACCCCGGGCTGGGCTCACACCAGCTGGGTAAACAGGAGCCAGCCGCTCCAAGGGCAGGGGTGTGGGGGGAGTCTAGCCCCTCTCGGGCTGCCTGTCTGTTGCTAAGGATTTGGGGAAGCAGACGGGGAAGGCCAAGGTGAGAAGCTGACTGGGACGGATTGTCTGGGACTGTCCTCAGGAAGATAGAGATGACCTGGAAACAGATAGGAAATGGCTAGACTTGGTCTGGCTTTCACCTTCTCCCTCTCCCCGCTCCATTGCTTCTTCCAAGCAATGTACAAATATGTTACTTGGTCTCCTGTGACTCAACTTTCCTACCTATAAAATGGGCCCAGGGACACATTCTTCAGGACTAGAGAAATTTTTTTCCCTTCCACCCACATCCCCTTTTTAGAGATCCCCATCCTTCTCATAAACTTGTGACTCTAAACATCACATTGCCCCCACCCTACACGGCAGCCAGCCAGACCAGGGAAAGCAGGTGTCTATGTGTGTGTAGGAGAATCACATCAATGACTGTGGAACTGGCCATAGACAAGGGGTTGGGGGTCCCAGAGGCCCCCATGACTGTGGGAGGACCATCTCCTTTCTTTGGGCCTTGGTTGCTTTCTTTGTAACACCTGGGACCTGAGGATGTTAGAACCTCCCAGTTGGGGCATCTTTTGAACGACTCTGCCTTCCCAGCTCTGATCCTGCCGACACAGTGTCCTCGGCCGTTTGCAGACACCCCAGTCTCCGAGTGTTTAAATCCAGCTCAGAGGCCCCCTGCTCTGGAAGGCCTCTCCTGGTCTCGCTCCAGCCACCTGGAACTGCAAGGGCTCTCTTCCCACCTCCTGCACCTCACAGGACTTTGCCTCTCTGAGGAAACAGCTCTCTACCTTCCTTATCAGTGCCCTGGGCTGCCCACCTCCCTGGACCGTGGCTCTGAAGGAACTGTGGCTCTGTCTCGTCCTCAGTCTCCGGGGTGCCCAAGCCCAGAGCAGGCCCTCGCGCACAGCAGGTGCCCAGCAGGGCTTTGTCCATTGGTGGAAATGAGCAAGAGGGCGGGTCCTGCCCCCTCCCTGGCCCTCCTGCCCGCTGCCAAAAGCCAAGGGGGCCCTGCAGCTCTGAAATCCACTCATTTTCTTGAAACACCCAGAAGAGGTGAGACAAAAGGTGAGAGAGGGCTCAGGTTTTTAGCCATCTGCTGGGATCTGCGGCTGCAGGCCACACAGGGCCCCCAGAAGGTCAAGGTCAATTAACGGCTGGCTGTACGACCTTACCTTGTGGGTCCCTGACCTAGCAGCAGCCATTATGCACTCCCTCCTGCTTGCAGGATAAAAATGTCCAATGCACAGTATTCCACGGATCAACGTACCGAAATATACTGCCCATTGAAGCAACCGCTCACAAAACCACAATGGCTGTCTTCCTCCAGTGTTTTCAAACAATGGGAAAACGGGGACAAGCGAAGGGGCCCTGCTCCACTCCTCGTCTGGTTCATCTTTGTCCTCCCGAGAGCCTGGAGCAGAGTCGGACTCCTCCTCGCAGCCCAGGGAATGCGTGGGCCACCCCCCGCCCGGGCGCGAGCTGCGCTCCCAGCACGCCTCCCCTTGGACACACAGGCTCTGCGGAGTGCAGACGATCAGAGGCTTCGGGGAAATCAAAAGCAGCTACGCAGGAAAGGCCGGGCCCCCGCAGGAGAGGCTGCTCTGCGGGGCCACGCGGGCCCCCGGGCCGGCGATTCATGTCCCGCCCGCTCGGGGTGGGAGCGCGGCTGAGTACGAGCTGAATTCATAAGACCTTCTCTGTTTCATCTCACAGATGTTTCTGGGATGGATGTGTCAAGGAAAAAAAAAAAGAGCTGAAGTTGAAAATTCCAACTCAGCACATGTCCCCCAGCCTTCAGCGACGTGACGAGGGAATAAAACGCCTTTTCTCCTCATTTGCCCAACGTCTCGGGAGGAAGCTGAGTCGCGTCCCCGTCGGCGCTGTTCTGGGCACCTGCTGGCTGCGAAGACGACCTCCTCATTAGTCTGACTCTCCTTTGAAAACAGGCCCGCAGAAATGGCATCGCGGGTGCACGTGTGAACGTGTGGGGTGTCGGCTACCCCTCACTGCCTTCCAGAACCCGCTCCCCTGTACAATAAAAGCTAATGCCCGAGCTCTTACTATGTGCCAGGCATCGATCGCACTGAGCACCCGGTGAGGTCGAAGTTCTTGTTATCCCGTTTTCTAGACGATTTGCTTGCGCGGATGAACATGTGCCTGTGCGTGTGCATGCGTCCTCGTGGGCACAGAATGTGCTCACATGTACTTCTCGGTCTTTACATATCCCCACATGTAGGTGTCTATGCCTCGTCCTGTTACGTCCTCTCTCACTGAGCTTGCGGGTAGGACGCCCTGCTTCTCTGACTGTTCTTTGTGTCATCGCTAATCCTAATAATACAAGGTCAATCGTATTATTTCCATCAGAGGCTGGCAAACCACGGCCCACGGGCCGCATTCGGCTTGCCACCCGTTTTGAAAATAAAGTTTTATTGGCACGTGGCCATGCTCACTCGTGTCCACGGCTGCTTTTATGCTGCGGTGGCAGCGCTGAGCAGCTTCGACAGAGACCGTGAGGCCCGCAAAGGCCGAAACGTCGGCTCCCGCCCTTTACAGTTTGCTGACACCAAATCGACATCTTTCACGAGAGGAAACTGACGCTCAGACAGGGTATTTTCATCGTCCAAGGTCAGGGGCCAGGAACTGTTTCGTTAGCTTAACACCTGGCCCCGCACCAGGCGCCCTCTCATCTGGAACGACGGCTGCTGTTCCTATAACTTGTCCCTCTGTCCCCAGGTGCTTTGTCACCTGGCGGAAGCTCTGTGGGCCCGTATGAGCCTTTCTGTGTGGCATATCTGGAAAAAAAAATGTGCATTTTTTATGTCCTGGTAGCAGGGCGCTTATTAATTAAGTCATTGAGTCTAGTAATTTGTGTCTACTTAGCCCGTCGATTTCTGAGAAAGCTGTGCTAAAATGTCCCACCGAGAATGTGGATTTGAGATGACAATTTCTTCTTGCGAGTATATCATTTTTTTAAGAGTGTTTTGAGACTAAATTCAGGATGATTATATCATGTCTTTAAGTAATGACCCTCTTTGCCCCTAAGAATGCTTTTTGTCTTAAAGTCTTTTTTTTACCTTCTGAAATTTATCTTGCTACCAATTTTATTCTAAATACATTTTGCTGATATATAATTTTCCATCCCGTTACTTTCACCCTTTGTCCATCATCTCTTGGGCTTGGGTCTGGTAAACAGACAGAGCTGGAACGTTTCACCCCATCCAAACCAAGAATTTCTGTTTTTTTAAAAGTTTTTCATTTATTACGAATACTCATATATATTTGACCTTATTTATGCTCTTATACTATATGTTTATTTATCATCCATCTAAAGCTTTTTTTCTCCTTTCTTGCCTTTTTTTTTTGGAATTGATTGAATTTTCTTTATGCTTTTTTGTTCCCTCTCCTGGTCGAGAAATCACATATTCTGTCACTTATGGGCACGCTTACATTTTTAACACGCACAGTTGTCTCAACCAAGTCAAAAGTTAATTGCTATCTCTCTCTACTTCCCACACAGTCTGAGTGTGTTTTCTTTCCAATCTTGTCCCTCCTCTCTTCCATTTTATGGCTGTATTTTTGTTCTACCTACTACCGAGAAAAATCCCCTAAATGGAAAAAAAAAGGTCACCCAAGGATTTTCCTTTCTCTTGTGTCAATATCATCTCTAGTATTTTTATGTGTTTGCATGGGAGTGGGAGGGTGGGGCATGCACGTCAGCTCCATCCACTGTTCCAGAAAGTTCTCTCTCTATTTGTAGAGATGTGTACTCACGAACCCACACGTGCATGCTGTGTGTATGCAGGACTGTGTACTTGCGCATGTGAGTCTGTGTACCCCGCTATGTCCCTCCATGCTGGTGCAGCTGCAGTCACTGGCACAGTATTTATCGCGTCCCCTCCCCTTCCACTACATAGAAAGCATTGGCTGGGCCCTCAGAGTCGTAGGTAGGAGCACCTAACAATTGTGACAATCTCTGACAAATGCTCTGACAGAAAAAAGGAGGGGTATTTATTTAATCAGGCTCTTATGTGTGGTCAAGGAAGGCTTCCTGGAGGAAAAGGCACCTGACCTGAACCCTGACAGAGGAACAGGAACCAGCCAGACTGGAGGAGTGGTGTGGCCTGGTTGGGGCGGCCCACTCTGTCACAATCACTGGGGTTGCAACCCAGCCTGAGGGTTAGAAGCTGTGTGATTCTGAACAAGTCCCTTAACCTCTCTGGGAAGAATCCGGCACACCGTGCAGTAGTATTGTGAGGCTCTAACAAGAAAACGGATGTGAACGTGTCTGGCCAGCTGAGAAGGGCTATATGGGATCCAGGTCCTAAAACTATAGCAATGGTAACAGCCACCATTTCTTGAGTACCTACTGTGTGTCAGGCCCCCCATTGCTAATCTGACCAGTGACACAAAGAGGTAGCATTGGTCGGCTGTTACTACTGAGGAGGAACCTCTAGATTGGAGAGGTGACCCGACTTATCCAAGGCCACACGGGGGCTGGGCAGGCACAGGGGGACGCAGGGCCCAGTGTTCTGATGACATGCGCCCTGTTCCTGCTGCTGCACCCCAGCCTGGATTCTCCTGTCCCCACTGTCTGGCACTTCATCCCTCTCCCCACTTCCCGCTCAAAGAGCCAGGGGCTCCAAGGTCCTCCCGGACCGCAAGACACGAAGGCAGCACCATTGGCTGCTCTGAGTGGGGCCTGGGGAAGCCCAATGCTTCCCTTCCCCGGTACCCCTCCCTCCCGGGGCTCCCTCTGCAGGTTTATGTGGGGCAGAGAATCAGGTTAATGGAATCCTGGCTGCCTCTGGCGAGGCGGCGGATAGTCCCCCTCCGGAACCCACCGTGGTCAGCCCCGTTTCCAGCCCAGCCGAACACGGCCCCTCCTGAGCCCTTGAAGAGCTGGGGAGGGGGGTGCGTGTCAACATCTCACACCTTCCTGAGGGAGCCCAGGTCAGCATCTCCCACCAAGAGCCGCCACAGGGATTTGATTTCCACGTTTATTTCGGACCCCCCCCCATTTAATCATCTCAGCCAGCAGTTTGTGGTATCTGTGCCAGCGCAGTGTGGTGTGGGGTTTTAAGGCTCTGGATGTGGAGAGCCCTGGATTCCTGCCCTGCTCTGTCTGACCTTAGGCAAACCACTCAGGCTCCTCGAGCCTCAGTTTCTTCACCGGTAAAATGGAAATAATAATGGACTCACTCGTAAGGGTTGCTGGGTTTAAACAAGATGATTCAAGCAAAGGGCCTAGCAGGTTGCCTGGCACATAGTAGGAACCTGATAGTTTTTGAAAAGAAATGTTATTTTGAAAAGAAATGTTACATGATGCCTACAGCTGAGTTTTTGTGCAAAATGCTGCCACGTTTTACTGGGGAGAGGGTAGCAGGGGGCAGCCACTCCCTATCCCAGTTGTAGGTTTGTATCCAGTGTTCACCCGGATGTCTCCCAGGACCTGAACACCTACTATGTGCAAGACACTCTGTGAGGCGCTCTACAGGAATCGCTTCACTTAATGCTCAGCACTTGCCCTCAACAGGGAGGAGAGGCCCCAGCGTGGACATGCAGAGATGCAGTTGGCGCCTGCTGGACTTATCTGGGGAGCCCTTGGGTTTACGCCTGCCTTGTCATCCCAGGTTCGGACTTTCGGGCTCTGGGCTTTATATTTTATAGCCAGCATGGAGTTTTCCCCCTCTGCCTTCTTCTAGCTTCCACTTCTGAGCAAGCAAACACCTGGCCATTCTACCTCTGAAACGTCTGCTTTCGTTCTCGGGGCCTCTCCTCTGTTTTCCTACCTGTAAAATGGGGTGGTTGGACTAAACGCTTCTTGTTGATTATGGGACTGTTGGCACAAAGGGATTGAATATGAATTGTGCTCCTATTGAGGGGCTGGGCACTTATTCCCTCCTGATAGTTCTCTGAGGGAGGTTCTGTTATTAGCTCCATGTTACAGACAGAGAAACTGAGGCCTGGGGAGGTGATGTCACTTGCCCAACTCACTCAGCAATACGAGGCCAGTCAGGATTTGAACACAGGCCTGTTTGGCCCTTTTCCTGGTGCGCATGGCCCCTGCTCAGATGTCTAGAGAGACTGCAAAGAACTGGAAAGGACCGTGTGGTCCCCGTATGGGTCCCCTCCCCTCAGAGCACGGCGTCTGCTGCCAGCCTCGGTGGACAAAGGCCGTGCGGGCAGCACCCCTTAGCACAGCCCTGGAATTCCCGCTGAAACCCTTTCTCTGCATTTTTGGAGCGCAGCCCGGGCTTGGCCCATCAGTCCTGGGAAGGAATTTGCAGTTTCTTGTTTCTAAGGGAAGGAAAAGCAAATTGTGAGCTCTAGTCCTCCCTTCCCACCAGTCAAACGTGAGCATTGCCGTGGACTTGCACAGACATTTACCGTTCACGAAGCCTGACCTCCTTAGCCTGGCACTCACGGCCTCTGCGCAGGGCCTCAACCTACCCCTCCTGCCCACCTCCATAACGTGGCACCTTCATTGCTGCCCAAGGAAAAGCACCTGACGATTCCTAGACACACAGCACATGCAGCCGTCTCTGGGCCTTTGCATCCTCTGCCTGGAATGCCCTCACCGCCATCCCTGCAGATCCGAAGTCTGCCTCCTTCTGAGACCAGCCCCTCCTCCAGGAAGGCCTCTGTGATACCCTGCCCATCCCCACCCACCCCGAGCCCCAAAGCACTTCATCTGTATCCCCGAACGGCCCCATCATTCTGTTCCTTAGGGCAGGGGCTGTCCTCATTCACGTCCATCTCCCCAGGGCCCAGAGCACAACCTGACCCTCAGAAGGTGATCTGAAAATGTCAACGGACTGAACGGATGAACGACAGCTGGGGGAAGGGTGCTCGGAGAAAATCACTGTGGCCATCTGTGCACCAGACAGGCAGGTGAGGGTCAGGGCGGGGTGTGGGGCGGCCTTTGGGGACCAGCACCCACGGCCCCTCACACCCTGGCTTGGAATCCGGGCGGGTCCTGCAGAGCTGACCCCACCAGGCTGCAGGCGTCCTGCCCGCACGTTAAAAGCCGATCCAGCAGGGCCCTGAGACGCACATTAACAAAAGGAGCGCCGGTGACCCGGGCCTCTCCGCTCCGGGTGTGTGCTGGGGCGAGGAGGGGCTGACTGCAGGCCCAGGCAACTGCTCCCACCTTCCTTGCCAGGACTCCTGGGCCTGGGGGGCTTGCTTGTGGCTCCCGCCCCCCAACCTGTAGCGGAGTCCGCCTACTTCGCCGGCTGCTGCGAGGAGTAATGAGTTTGTCGATGTCTGCGCCTTGCGCGGGATCTGGCACAAAACACCTAAGACGTTCCTGCAGCTCTCACGATCTCTTATTCCTGATGCGACATGGTAACACCTGAAGATCGAAATATTCTGTAATTCTTGACTCTGACATTTCACTACTATAGCATTCTGCAATTCCTGCCTCTAAGTCTACAAGTGAATATTCTGTGCGTGTGTGTGTGTGTGTTTACTGTAATAGTCCATAGTTCTATGGCTGTAACACTGTAAAATTCCTACTTGTAAGGCTACAATTTTAATATCCTACGGTTGTAAAATTCTATAATTCTATGATTATGACCTTTTTACGCTTGCAACATTCTGAAACTCCTGCTTCTTAGTCTTCTGTGTGCTCCCATGATTACACGATTGTAACATTTTATAATTCTATGATTATAACCTTCCGAGGCCTGTAACATTCTAAAATTCTTGCTTGACTGAGACTTTAACACAGTACAATTCTGTGGCCATAACAGGCAGTGACTGTAATGTCACTCAAGCCCATGATCCTGGGTTGTCTGACCTTGTCACATGCCCCAGCCGCCAGCCCCTGGCTGCGTGGTGGCTCTGCCAGGGTTTGCAGTTCCCTCCGGAAGGTCTCCAGCTTTCTTCCAGTCTGGCCCCTCTGGCCTCCTCCTGCCAGAGCAAGGATCGGGTCAACTCAATGCTCATCGGTGCAGATGTAGAGGAGGCCCCAGGAGCTTGCAGGTGGGGTGGGGGTAGGGGGAGACCCCATTGTTGGGTGAGTCGGGGGCAGCCTAGGCCCTGCCTGCTACTTCTGCCAGGGTACACGGAGAGGCATGTGCGCCCGATCATGGGCTCCAAATCAGAAATATCTGAGCCACCATGCAGTCCCCCAAATGCCAGCAGATCTCAGCCCCGGGTGGTGTCTCTGCTCTAGGCACTGACCCAAGATCTGAAGCAGCCACGACCTCCAGGCAGCTGACTCGACCCAGAGGGAACCGAGGGGGTGCGGCTGCAACCCACCCAGCGGCCCAGGGCAGGGAAGCAGAACAGAGCTGCCCCCTCCTCCCCGCCACTTGGCTTTGAAATGTTTGTCTTTGCCTGGGCGTCATCAAAAGTGGCCCCTTTCTCCTTATTCTGAGAGTGTGGGTGTGTGCGCGCACGCACACACACACACACACACACACACACACACACACACGACTGCGGGTGCCCTTGTCTGCAGCTCTGGCCCTGCCTCTGCGGGTTTCTCTGTGCACGTCCGCAGCGCACAGGGCTCTGCATGTGTGTGGATGACAACGCCCCATGGAACAAGGCCGAGGGGCCGGTCACCTTTGGCTGGTTATCTCTGGAGTCGCCTGACCCTGGTTGAGCGGGGAATAGGAGTGAGGCGGGGAATGGGGTTAGCAGGTCTCATGCAGGCCCGGCTCCCAAACTCAGCATTACGCTTCTTTTAACTCCACGCTGGGTCTGTGGAAACCACCCTGCTTCTCGGTGTGGGGGTGCCAAGGCCCTGGCCTGGGGGTGCTAGCACTTCATCGCCATCATCATTGCCCACATTTATTGAACACTTACTATGGCCCAGGCACTCTGCATGGGTTCCCTCAATTAAGTCCTCACAGTGACCCCACGAGGTAAGTGCTAGCACTACCTGTTTTCCAGATATGACAACTGAAACTTCAAGAGACCCAGCCCAAAGTCACTACCTGGTTGGGGGTCAGTTGGTTAGGGGTCAGGTTGCATCCAGGCTTGATGACAGCAAAGCCACCCCACTATGTATAAGACTACCTTGCCATGGACCGGGCTGGCAGCTGCTCGCCCATTGCCAAGAACATGCTGGGGGTGAGGGGTAGGTCTCCTCCCGCTGCTCCCGTGGGCTCCTGCTGTGGGCTGGCTGGGAGTAGGAGGCTTGGATTTGAGTAAGCCCGTTCCTGCCAGGGATATGGACAACACAGACAAGAGAGGACCTGAGCCCAGGGAGCAGCAGGTGCTCGAGGGGCTCCAAGGATGGACCGACACATTCATCTGGGGAAACCAGGGCGGGCTCCCTGGAGGCAGCCTGGTCCGACCCGGGTCCAGGGAAACATGCAGGGTTCCCATGGGCGAGGGCAGGAGAGCAGAGAAAGATGGCTGCTTCTCCTTTCATAGGAACTTGTGCTCCAGTGGGGAGGGACAGGGCAGGAGCTTGGAATTCCACACTCATTTACTAAGAATTTCAGGAAAAACTGGTTTGGCTCCGCTGGACTGAAAGCAAAGATCACCTGGAGGTCAAAGGCAGGGGAGGGGGCGGCGGGACATCTGAAAGAATTTGCCTCAAATCACGAACCCTCCCTGGGTTCAGACCTGTGTCAGGCCTTGGGACTCCCAGATGAGCCAGAACTGGACCAGCGTTGTTGGAAGAGCCGTCCTGGGGGAGGCAGCCGTGACGGCATTTCTCAAGGCCCTTTGGAAAGGGCAACGCTCTTTTGGGGCCCTTGGGGACTACCTCGCCAGACCTCAGATGCCAGGCTGGGCAGCAGGGCCGCCTTGCCATTGAGAGATCACCGGGAAAGAAGTGTCGCTTTGGAATCCGTCAAAACCAAACCACTTGTTTGTTTGTTTGCATCAGCATCAAAATCTAAACGCAGACATTTTAAATTCTCCTAGAATTCCTGGACCCCTGAGAATATATTCGAGACCCCCTCCCCATCCTGGGGTTTGCAGGCCCCAGTTTGGGAAAGCGTGAGGTATAGCTTGGGAGCAGGTGTCACAAGGAAACTGCAAACATACTCTGTAAGCCCAAGGCAAGGGGAGAGGGGGTGCGCTACACCTTTTCCAAAGAGTATGCACTTTCCGTGCTTCTGGCTCATGGCTTCTGGAAGTCTCACTGAGCCTTTGTCACAGGTCTTCCTGCCTCCTGCCTCCTGATCCAATTCACTCACCCCCTGCCAGTAGCCAATCACCTGATCATGCCACTCACCTACTGAAGACCCTGCTGTGGCTCCCCAGTGCCCTTGGGGTTACAGCTAAACCCCCTACCTGGCATCCAGGCCTCAGATGGGGCCTCCTTACTCCTTGGGCCTCAGCCTTCACCTCCACCCTGCATTCTCAGCTCCCAGCCATTCTGGGACAAGGGGTCTGACTCAGCTTCTGGGCTCTTCCCTCCCCTGTCACCAGCCAACTTCCCCTCAGATGATCCCATTTATCTAACTCTCTTGGCAGATGCGTCTCTGGCTCCTGCCACGGGGCAGGCCTGCTGCTTTGTTTCCCACCTGCAGAAGGGCCCCTGTAACCAAGGCAGCCACAGCCTCCGCAGGTGGTTCTTACTTTGCCTTGCAAAAGGCGGAGGCCTCACCTGGCCCCCGGTGTGGCCCCAGTGCCAGGTCCCTCTTAGCCGTCCTGCTCCAGAAGTGGGTTCTCCGACCCCAGTCAGAGCACGAGAGGGCCCAGAGAGCACCCTCTGCTCCCTTCCCTGCCGCTTCCCCTTACAGGTGGAGCAAGGCACATGCCCTGACAGGTGGAGAGGCTGGAAGGTAGCAGCAGGGCTGAGACTAGGACCTGGGCCTCCTGAGTCCTGGCTCTGTGCTCTCTCAGCCTGATAGAGGCCCCCTCCGGGCCTCCTCACACTCCACCCAAGGGTGGCTGCCACAGGGTGTGTTCTGCCTGGACCATGAGGGGAGTTGGGTGGGCATGCGGGTCACCCCTGAAAAACTGCATCTTTGGTGGGAGCGGGGTGCCAACACTTAGGTTATCAGCCCTGTTTCATCGGGGCTCAGAGAGGTCAAGTGCTTTTTCTAAGGTCACACAACTAGACGCCAGAACTAGAACATGAATCCAGGTTTTTCTGAACCAGAGCCCATGTCCAGAAAGTGTGGTCAGTTTATAGGGCCTGCTTGAGACCAAGCCACAGTCACAGACTGTACTCCTGACTTATAAAAGTTCTGGGAGCTCCTGGTGATCCAAGGACGCTCCCTTGAGAAGGGGAGGAAAGTGTCCCATCCCCAAGTTCTCTGCCCCGGGGCTGGGGAGGAGCCAGGTTCTTGATACCTGCTCTGCCCAGCCCTGGGCTGCCTGGCAATGCCCCTGGGAACCTGGCTCTGGCCAGCCCACCCTGCCCTGGTCACAGGTGCCCTGGGACGGAATGCTCACAGGGCGGCCATCCCAGGCTGGAGCTGAAAATTAAATTAAAACCACGACAGGGACAGTTAATTAAAGCAGATTAGCGCGAGACTAATTAGGGACACTGACACTGGAACCATCGCACTCCAAGATGTTAATTAGCTGTTCATTAATGTCAGCTCCCCGTTCAAGAGAGAAATATGAACAGCCCTTCTCCGGGGCTTCATTCCGGAGCTGAGTAAACAGGGGCAGCTGCCCAATGGCAGCCCCAGCCTCCGCCCATCTTCCCTTCCTCCTTCCGTCCGGCCCTGGTATCTGCCTGCTCCCTTTGTCTCCCTCCTACACCAGCTTCTGAATGTTGGCACTGCCAGAGAGACCCTGGACCCATGGGAAGGAAGAGCTCAGCCGGGGCCAATACACAGAGGTTCTGGAAGAAGGTGGCTCATCTGCCCCACAAGCCAGCCTTGTACAAGGGGAACCCTCTGTCTCTGCCTCCCCACTCTCTGGCCTGGGTCAGGTGGAGGCCATTCTTCCTTCCTTCCCTCCGTCCACCCCTCCATTAATTAGCCCATCCATCCATCTACCCACCCACCCATCCATCCGTCCATCCGTCCATCCATCTGTCTCTCCATACAAACATTTTATAGTCCCCATATGCACAAATGCACACATACATTTTGTGTACAATTTCCATCTATCCATCTACCAGTTCACCTAATCTTCAGTGTATCCATCTAACTGTCTGTTGGGTGATCCATCCATCCATCCATCCATCCAACCACGCATTTACCCATCCATTCACAAATGCATGCACGATCCATGTAGTCATCATTTTCACCCATCCACCAATCCTTTTTTCAAAGACCTACCTACTTATCCATCCCCTCCCAATGTCTACCCTTCCCCGTGCTGATCCATTCAGGTAGCCACTCACCTAGCATCGATCCATCCATCCACTCTATCCGCTATCCATCAAGCTGCCTTCCTATCCACGGACTCGCCCGTCTGCCCAGTGAACCTCCCAGACCTCTGCTGAGTCCTCTGCCCACATGCAGCAGCGCTCACCCATTCGTTGGCGCCCCGTCACGCCTCCATCCGAATGCTGATTCTCCCACCTACCTGCCAATCCCTCCTCGTCCACCACCTCAAACACGTCTACCGAACGCCTCCTGTGTGCCAGGCACTGCGCTGGGTCGCGGGGTAGAGGAGGAACTCAGAGACGAGGAGAAGCTTAGACAGTGGAATCCGCACTCTCATTCCCACTTTACAGGTGAGAAAACCGCGATGGAAAGAGGTGAAGTTACTGGCCTAAGGTCATCCAGCAAATTATTCATCCAACGTTTACTTGATAATGTTTATTACATTGCCTATTTATTATATATCGCTTGAGGACAGAGTGACAGACACAGTTCCTAACTGTACGAGCATCACAGTCTAGAGCAGGGATTCTCAAGATGATCTGATGAAAGCTGTTAGTATTACTGCTGACGCCTCAAATGCACACACAACATTTTGTAAACAATTTCAGTGAGTTCACAAACCTGCTTAAAGGCCATCCATGCACCTAGGTCAAGATCCGCGGTGCTGGTTGGAGAAACATACAAGGAAAGAGAATGCCAAACCGGTGTTCTATACGTTATGATACAAAAGTGAGGAGGGCTCAGTGAAGGCTTCCTGGAGGAGGTGGTACCAAAGTTGGGTTGTGAAGGATGGGCGAGGTTAGCTGAGTGAGGTTAGCTAACCTCCATTCGCACATTCTGTTTTGTGTGCAAAGCTCAGAGGAGTCAGGCAGATGAAGGTGCTTTTCGGGAACCATGGTGTGCCAGTCCGGGGTGAGAATGGAGCCTGCTGCGTGCAGGCTTGGACCCAGGTACCCCGCCTGGCTCTTCCTAAGAGACAATGAGGACCTGCCTCTGGCCCCACTTTTGCCCTCGCTCTGGGAGTGGACGGGGTACGTGCAGGTCTCAGCGGCTCATCTTGGGGCTGGGCCCTGGTCACTGCCAGATTGTCTCCCGGAGGCCCCCGGCCTGCCATCCTCCGCCAGACAGAGGGAGCTACGGTCCAGGCGTGAACCCCAGCCACGTGGCTCTGTGGGACGGGTCCTCCGTCTGAGAGTGGGAACTGGGAAGCAGGGAGTGGAGGCCCCTGCGGGCACTGTGCCTGAGCTGTACCGGACCCAGCCGGATAGCAGGCTGCCGCAGCATAGGGCGATTGCTGGCAGTCGGTCCAGGGTCTGGCCTGGGCACCGGTGCATGCCTTGACCCAGGACCGGTCCCCACAGCCACCACAGCCTTCCCTTTGCTCTTGCCCACTCCAGCCTGCTCTGTGATGGTGGGCGCCTGCTCCAGGTCAGCGTCCCATCAGGTCAAGGTCATGATGCTGGCTGACTTCACTGGAGGCAACTAGAATATTACCAGAGGAGGAGGGATTGATGAGACGGAAAGGCCTGGGTTCAAATGACACCTCTGCCATTTAGGGCTACATGACCTCAGGTGGGTCACGTTACCATTCTGAGCCTCAACTGTGAAACGGGGTTGATATTAATATTATCATTCTTGCTTTCTTTTCTTGTCTTCATTTAAAATTTATTTTTGGCATTGCCTGGCAGGCCTTTTCCATCCCTTTACTTTTGATCTTTCATCGTTTTGCTTTAGCTAAATGTCTTTATTATATTGTCTTCATTCTACTTTTCTGAATTTATTCTATTTGTTACCCTATCTAAGAGTCATCGTGTACCAGTAAGGGGATATGACTCGCATTTACTGCAGCACTGTACCTGGCAGACGCCTAACGAAGGTGATTCTTTCCTCCCAGCATCACCCAAGGACCTTAGTTTTTGTTCTCCCTTCTCCATCACCCCTTCCACAAGTGCCACCCTAGAGCCCCATATGCTGAGGAATGTATGGTTCTATTGGCACTAGAGTTATGTCTACTAAGCGACAGCTACTCTTAGCTTCAGAGTATCTCAGGATTCCTGACTGTCAGAGCAGGCAAGACCTTTAAGATCCTCAGACCGGAAGACTAAGGGCCAAGGTCAGACATCTTTAGTGTGGGTGTTGGGAACGGAATCAGGTCCTCTGTTACTCTACCCAGGGGATTAAAGAGCCCCCGCGTGCAACTGCCCTAAGGCCCAGGGCAGGGAGAGGGGAAAACGGGGAGGTGAGTGGAACAGTCCAAGAACCAGAAGAAAGGCCCAGAACGTGGGAGGGATACAGAGTACTGAGCCAAGAAATTGGGTTTTGTGATTATGGAGACAGGATTTTGAACTTGACCTGCCCCCACTCTCCATTCAATCCTGAGCCAGTCCCTTCCCCTCTCTGGGCTTCAGGGTCCTGTCTAGGGTACCAGACTGGTATCTCATCAAAGCTGGGTTTGATGACTTATCAGACCGCACTGTAAAATTCTGTCTACGCGTCTAGCCGGGCAGTTTAGAGTAGTGCGAATAGGAGTCACTGATGATTGCCCCAATATCTGGCCTCCTCTTGTTCCTCAACAATAGCTCCTGGTTTTTAGCTGGGCACGTGGCCTTCCGGAATCGAGCCTGCACTTCCTGTCTGTCTTGCAGCCAGGTATAGTCATGTGATTTGGTTCTGGCTAATGAGATGTTAGCAGAAATGGTAGCTGCAATTTCTGGGAAGTGGCCTTAAAAGAAACATGCATATTTATCTTTACCCTTTCCTCTTTCCTGCTGGCGGGAATGTGGATGTGATGGCTGGAGGGCTGGCAGCCAATTTAGATCCTGAAACCAAGACAGGAACCTGGGTCTTTCATGATCATGGAGCTGCCACACCAGCCTAGGACTGCCTGGCTTTGGATTTTATTTAGTTGAGAGAGGAATAAACTCCTATCTTGTTTAAGTCACTTGTTTTGATTTTCTGTTACTCACGACCCCAACTGACACAAACAGTTAAAAAATGCATGCTGTGGATTCGAACATACCTAGTTTGAATCCTAGTTCTACCACCAATAATCCGAGTGATGATACAAGTCACTGAACCTCTCGGTTTCAGTTTCCCTCTCTGTGAAACGGTTATCGTAACGCAAACTTCTCCACGTTCCAAGAAGGAAACGGAATAGGAACGTAAAGCTATTGGCATAGTCTCTGTTTCATTACCGAGGGCTTAGTAAATAACAGCTGCTGTTGTTGTTACTAATATTATTACTGTCAGCTAATCTCTTCCCCAGGAACTCCACGAAAGCAGTAACTCCTGTAGCTCTCTGGCTTTTAGCAGCATCATCTTCATGCTACATGTGACACTTTGGGAAGGCACAGGCAAGAATAGGAACGCCAAGACTCCAATGCCAGAAAGACCTGGGCTCAAATCTCAACTTTACCAATAATTAGCTGGGTGATCTTGGCCAAGCCTTGCCCCCTTTCTGAGCCTGCCTCATTGTTTCCTGGGGCTGGTGATACAAATCTCCTTAGGGTTGTTTTGGTGTTTCAACCTGATAACCTTGGGAGGGGCTGAGGCAGGGTTACTGCCAGAGAAAGGGGAGCTGTGGCTACAGCTTCAGGAAGTGTCTGTCTTCAGATGGAAACACATGAGTGGTGTGGGTATGACCAGTCTGATCTCAGCTCTTCCGGAGAGTAAAGTCACACCATCACTCATCTTTTAGCCTAACTGGCCCTGAGGGGGTGGTTAGGATGCAGGGAGAAAAACCAAAGCTCCGTTTTTAAAGAACCCAATCAATTTGCAGCAATCCAAATAAAAGCCATTAGATGTGCTTCCCCACTGGAGATACCCAGGGGCCTCTTCCTCACCAGGCTCCCAGGAAATTGATTGGCAATTACTGACACTAATGGGGGCTGCAGAGGCCTGGCGATTTCCCCATTACTCTCTGGGGACGGTGATGACATGTCAAGATCTGTCAGGCTAAGCTCGTCCTGGGGTGGTCGGGACCCCAGATCTGGTCAGAGACGGGGCAGCCAGCTGGGGTTGAGTCCCCCTTGGGACCCTCACCCCTTTACTTATTTATAGCTTGGTTGGACGCATGGTGAGTTAATGGTCCTACTGGGGCTGTGCAGATGGCGGGTCCCGTGACAGGAGGATGGGTGGGGGACAGGGGAGGTTTCCAGGCCTGCCCTTCGACCTGGATCTGGAATTGCATAAAGGAGGCCTCAGTCCTCACAGGAAGTCTGGGGGCAGAAAGGGAAAGGAAGGGTCGCCAGAGAGGCCAAAACCGAGGTTGTGAGAGGCGGAGGCTGGAGACGGAGTTTCGAGACAGAATGAAAAGGCACAAAGAGCAGCTGGGAGACCAAGCCGTGGACTGGAGAGCTGGCAGGGCCCTGAGGAGTCATCCAGTTCAAGACTGCTTTAAAATAGATCCTTGACAGCCAAGGTGGAGAGAGGGCAAGGCGCTGGCCTGCAGCCTCACAGCTCAGCTCAGGCTGCCCCGTGAACTGGAAGTGTGATTTCCCCTGGACACGGGGGCCCGGGGTTGGGGCATCTCTGAGCCTGGGGATGGGGCCCCGTGCAGTGGGAAGGGGGACGTGTACACAGATGATGACGGGGCGGCAGGGGAGCATGGGAGCTCAGGGGGTGGCCAACTGTCCCAGTCTTGGGGGAGGGCGTGGTTGAGGGATGATTCCTGGAGGAGATGACGTCAAAACCAAGACCTGAAGGATGAACGGGTGGGAAGACAAATGGTGACGGGGAAGGAGAGGGAGAGGGAATTCCAGGCCAGGAGAACAGCATGTGCAAAGGCTTGGAGGCAGGACCAAGCGCCCCCGCTGCGCAGCTTGGCTGGCAGGCAGAGCGGCCGTGCCAGGGGGAGAGGCCAGGGAGGAGGCCAGGGCCGGGAGGCTGGGAAGGCGTCTGAGCGCTGTCCTGTGTGTAATCAGGATGTGTTTTAGGGAGATATGACCATGACCGGATTTCCATTCTAGAGAGAAAGTTCTGGAGCTGCTGGAGGGGAACGGATGAGGAGGGGGGAGCAGGCAGGGAGCGCAGTGAGGAGGCTGCTGTGTGCACCAGGAGGACGTGACAAGGCCTGCCCCAGGCAGGGGGAGTGGGCTGCAGGCAAGGTGGCTGCTCGGAGGCATTTGGGAGGGAAGACGGACAGATGTGGTGTCTGACTGCACGGCAGGCCTGGGGTGAGGGGCTGGAGGACGCCATGGGGGCGGAACTAAGGGGAGAGGCAGGTGGGGGCTGGCCAGGTGAGCGGAGCCTGCGGGATGCACGGGACGAGCACGTGGCCTGAATGCGGGTGGACCACTGGGCTCAGGCAGGGGCGAAACGGAGGCGATAGACTGAGGCTCAGAGAGGGGAGGTGTCCAATCCAAGGTCACAGTCTCACAGCCAGGAGGGGCCCTGCTGGGCTTAATCCCAAATCCCCTAGTTTCCTACCACTTGAACTGCTCTGCGGGGAGGAGATCCACGGGCTGGCTCCTACCACTCAGAGGTTCCACACATGTGCACTGACCCCCTGTCCCACCCCCTGTCCCACCAACGCCAGGGAGCTCAGGGCTGGGCTTCTTCCTGTTCCACCTGCCAGGCCGGCCTGCCCTTGGCTGTGGATACCCAGGCCTTTGGCAGATGGGCAGTGGGGTTGAGACCACTCCAGTCCAAGGGGTCAGGTCCCTGAGAATTCATGCCAGCAAGGGGGTCACCCAAGCCCAGAGTGACTGCAGGGGGTGGGGCGAGCCCACCTTTAACTGCCCACTCTGAGCTCTGGCAGAACGAGGGTGAGCGTGGGCACCTGCTGGTAGGAGCCTCTCCCCACCTGTCAAGAAGCTTCTGGGCAAAGCACATTCCAAGCCCTGAAATTCCAAGCAGCTCCAGAGCCAGCCCCAATGCCCAAGCACAGAGGGGGCTGGAGATGCGGCCCCTGAGTGGGCGTTCCGGGCAGGAAGGAGCCCATGGGGGGGTGTGTGGCCACAGAGTGGTCTGTATGACTACAAAGGCAGCAGGTTAACCCAGCAACAAGCATGGGCTTGGAGCCAGGCAGGTGTGGGTTGTAATCTAGCTGCGTGACCTTGGGTGAGTCACTAAACCTCTCTGTGCCACATTTCATCTGTAAAATGAGGATAAGATCAGTACCTGCTTCAGAGGGTGGTTGTGAGGATTCAATGAGTTAATCCATGTTAAAAATAAACAACAGACTTAGAGCAAGCAGTTCATGGTCTAATAATATTGCTTGGAATGATGATGACGATGATGCCACCATTGTGCTCTGGCCTGGCCTGACCTGTGGAGGGAGCAAGCCTGGTTCTATTTATTCTTGGCCCATTCTTACCCTTGGGGGCTGGCCGTGGCACTGAGCGGGGCTGCCCATGCACCTGGGTATCGATCTTGCTGTCTACCAGGAGGCACGAAGCATTTAATGCATCAGCCGGCCGCCAGCAGATCGCCCCAGCTGGCCAGCGGATCGCCTGGCCGCTTGCAGCTCTGCAAGTGGGTCAGGGAGTTGGAGGGAGCAGAACTTCTCTGAGGGGCGCCCAGGATGGTCTGGGGCTCCAGTGGTCAACGCCCTGCTCAGGAGACTCGGACTGAGGTCCTGGCTTGGCCCCCAAACCCCCTGGGTGACCTTAGGCCAATCCCTCAGCCGCCATTAGCCTGATCACTTTAGTGTTTACACTCCTGGTTCCTGTCCACCTCCTCATCTGACCCTCACAACCACCCTGGGGGTCGGGCAGAGCATGAGTCACCATTCCCGCTTTATAGCAGGGGAAACTGAGGCTCAGGAGGGCTGCCACTAGCCTGCCCCAGGGCACATTGCAGGTAAGCAAGAGGCCGAGCCAGGTCGTGGGTCTGCCTGATGCTGCCCCCTGGGTTTATCCCATACAGTTGCCATGGGGAGTTTGAGCTCCAGAGGTGACAGAGCCTGGAGAGGAGAGACAGCACTCTGGCCAGTGACACGAGAGAGGCAGTGGAGGCTGCAGAAGGCACCCAGGTGGGGTGTAGGAGCAGGGGCGTGGGAGAGGTGGAACAGCGTGAGCGGAGGCCCAGAGGAAGGCAGGGTGAGACAAGACACAGGCGCTGGGCACAGGGTAGCCGGGCCAGTGATGAGGATCTAGGGAGTGTGCTGGGGATGGCAGTGGGTATGGAGGGCAAGACGCAGGACTGGCAATGTGACCAGAGAGAAGCCTCCCTGGGGCATGGGCAGGAACAGGCCTCCTGGTCAACTTCAGCACAGTGACGGGACACAGCAGGGCTGGGGCCCAGGCAGGCCAAGGACAGAAGGCCAGGCTCCCACCCTGGCTGGAGACCTCAAACGCACACCCAGGAGCAGTGGGGAAAGTGTTAGCCAGCCCTGCGAGGGGGTATTCTCTGACTGATCCCTCAAATGCCTGAGATGTGACGGGAGGGGGACAGTCAGGTCTGAAGAACAGGGAGTATAATTCCCATTTTACGTATGGGGGGAAAGGAGACCCAGAGAGGTTAAGTTATTGGCCTCAGGTGGCACAGCACGTGAGTGGTAAAGCTGGGTTCTAAATCTTGTCTCGCTGCTGCCAATGCCCACGCACCTTCTGCTTCTCAGAAGAGCAGAAGCCCGATGGATCGGTGGCTGCACAGACTGAGACCAAGGAGGGAAAGCTGGGCCTCCCCGCTGCTGTTGGCCCCAGAGCCACTCGGGCTCCCAGCCTTGCTTCGGGCCCGGACCTCACAGGACCTTTGCCCAGGGCCTGCGAATCACTCTGGAAACTATGAACAACAGCCCTTGAAAATGTAACAGATTCTGGAATCTTTAAACACTCTTTGGAGCCTCAAAACAGCTTCCAGGACAGACAAATTGCTTCCAAAATGTTCAAATGCCTTTGGAATCTTTGAACAGCCCCTGAGACTTGGATCAAAATTGAGAGCCAAGGAGGGCCTGGGGCCAAGGCGGGGCTGCGGCCGCCCTCCAAGCATGGGCTGGCTGCCCCCCTCCACCGGCCGAGGCCCGGAGCTGGGCCCAGCCACACCTCAGGTCTGACGGGGAAGCGTCACGGTGGCCCAGAATGAGCACTGAACTCAGAGTCAGGGCCCAAAAAGGCTTTATCTGGCTCCTCCTTTGATGGGTGACCTTGGGCAAATCATTTCTTTTCTCTGAGCCTCAGTTTCCCTATTTACAAAATGGGGTTCCTGGGTGAGAGTTTTAGGGTATGTGGGGCTGCAGCCAAGCTTCGGGATTCGAACCCAGCCCCCTGCCCTCTGCCTGCCCCAGCTTTAGCTGACCTCGGGGCGGGGAGGCGGCAGCTGGGGAAAGGCACTGCCTTGCTGGGGACAGCAGGCACACGGGGGCCAGCGAGGGGACCCGGCCCGTGGCTCTGCTGTCAGGGAAGCAGACTCGACCTTTGCACTTTTCACGGGAACTGGATTTAAACCCTCGCCCCCTGCCCTCGACAAGTGCTGCTCAGGAAAGGCCTCCATGGGCGCCCTGCCCAGCGTGGCGCCGGCCCCAGCACCTGGCAGCCTTCACGCGTGGCCACAGAGGGCGGCCGGTTTCAGCCACCCAGAGCTGTCTCCATGGTGACAGGCACGGAGCCGAGCTGGGCTTTTGAAGAACACTCATAAAGGCGCAAACTTAGCCCAGATGAGCCGGCGTGCATTTGTGAAGCAAAGCAGCTCGGGCCAGCCCTGCGCCTTGCTAACCGTGGCTGCCATGGCCTCTGCTGTCCTGGTGAGGACACGGCTGCTGGGCCGCTGGGCTGAGGGCTCCTGCTCCCTCCCAGCCTCCGGCGGGGGGAGGCCTACCCCCAACCTTGTAGGTTCAAAGGTAGATGCATCTCAGCCGCAGTTGGCTTCTTGGCTGTATGACCTTGCATAAGTCCATTCACCTCTCTGAGCATCAGTGTCCTCATCTGCAAAGTGGGCTTGCGGAGGCTACCATGGTGCATTGCAAGGAGCACTGACAGAGGGTTGGACAGAGGGGCATAGCACAGTACAGAGTAGGTGCACGGTGGGTGTCAGTTTCCTTCTATTTGCCCCCCTTTCCAGCGTCCCCCTGCATAGGTGCATAGGGTCACCTCCTCCAGGCAGTGTCAGGGTCTTCCGCCTGCATTAGAGCCCTTATCACATTGGACTGCAATAGTCCATTCACTTGTTTCCTGGGTAAGCTTGAGCAACTGATGCCAGTGCCCTACCATCCGAGTGGAACGCTGCCTGGGGTTGGCACCTCAACAGGTCCTCAGGGAAAAAATACATATGAGCAAACGAATACATGTGGTGACTGTCACTTCTGAGCCTCAGATCTAGGGGTGCAGTCTTTGGAGGACTGGGGGCATATTTTAGCAGTGGGAGAGAGCTGCTGGGATGGAGAGGAATCGGGGTAACTGAAAGGAAGGCCACCCAGGGTGCCCCGGGGCTCTGGGCAAAGGCCTCTCCATGTGAAGAGCTCAACGTCTCTCATTGGAGCCCCATTTTGCAGAGGAGGAAACCAAGGTCAGAGAGGTGAAGTCACTTGCTGTGGTCACACGGCTGGTAGACAGTGATGTTTTCCCCACGAAACTTCATCCAGGAAACCTAGGCATGCCCATCCCATTCCCGGGGCCTCGTGGTGCTTGCTGCTGACCCTGCATCCCGGCTGGCCTCCACCGGCATCCCTCTCAGATGCCCATCTCGAGGTCAACCTCCTGTGGCAGGGGCCCTCTGTGCTCCCAAGAGGAGCCAGACAGCACCTGGAACAGGCATCCAGCTGTCCCCTCCCTTGGCCTCTGATCTCTGATGCCTGACTCCGCCCCACTGTGCTTGATCCCACCCCTGCATCCTCCCATGCCCTACTCTACACCTTCGTGCCAGAAGGTGTAAACACCTGAAACACCCCACCCCAGCCGGCAGTGCCCCACAAAGACAGAAGTCCCAGGGCTTGAGTTCTGGTCCCGCCACTGATGAGCTCTGTGACATCTGCCAAATTACTGAGCCTGGGTTTCCTCGCCTGGAAAACAGAAGGGGAGGAGAACCTGCCTGACAGGTTATTGAGAGGATGAGGCCAGTTGAAGGGTACGGACATGCTGTGTAAACAGAAAGGGACGAGGCAGGTGCTGGAATGTAAAGAATTATAACGGGTTATGCTGTTGAGCTATAACGTAAGTACGTAATATAATATGGCTCATTATAATCAATTACAAATCATTGATTAAAAGGGTACCAGGTGCCAGCAGCCAACTGGGGGCTTATGGGTGACAGAAGAAAAATACAAAATGCAGATTTAAGCTCCTGTGCCCAATGGGCGCGGTCTCTAGTCATTCACTCGTCCCTCTGTCCATCTGCCTGTCAGTCCATCCACCATTTGTCCATCTGGCCATTCTGCCAACACTCGTTGGACTCCTGCCAGGCACAGGGCACTCGCAAAGCCTCAGATGCGGTGAAAGCGGCAACACTTGACCTGCACCCATGGTCACGATCAATACCAGGTACTGTTCATGGAGCCCCAACTACTCCAAGCCTGCTCAAGTCCTCCTTTAACTCTCACAGCTGTTACTGCGCCCATTTCACAGATGAGGATGCCGAGGCTGAGAGAGGCTGGCGCTAGGGTCCAGCTCCACTTGGACGGCCCTTCTGGCCTCAGTGCCATGGCCCTCTCCCTGTGGCTGCCCCGACGTCCCCTCCCTCCTGCAGTCACAGGAGGTCACCTCATCCTGTTTTACGAGCACCTCACTCTCCACCGCCCCGCCCCCAACTTCCTTCATTCTAGAAGTCCCCCCAGCTCAATCGGGTGGGTCTGGCACCCCCAAGGACCACCCTCCTCCCCCTGTGGTTTCCAAGGGCTCATAATTTCCATCTCCATCCGTTCCTGATTAATTTTCTTACAAAATGTGTTCCATGATTTCACTGACTTCATTGCTGCCCACTCCGAGTGGAAGCCTTTCGGAAAATCCCCAGGTGGGCCCAAGGTGCGCTGCCCCCCACTGGCTCCAACCGCATGGGCAGGGCCAGCGTCACCGCTCCCTGCATGGCTGTACCCTCTCCCCGGCCAGGCAGGACCAGCGGGGCATGACTGGTGGTGCCTGAATTCACTGATTCCAGATTCCTCCCCACATCCGGGGAGGCGGGTGCGATGTCTGTGTTTCACAGCAAACGTCCAGGGTTCAGCGAAGTGGGCTGACTGGCCCCGGGCCGCGCAGCTACGCAGGGCTGGGGCTAGGGTTTTGAGCCCAGCAGGGCTGACACCACAGGCTCGTACCTTCTGCCTCCACACCTCGTGACCCTTCTCTCTCCCCCACGAGGACAGCCAGGCCTGGGGACAGCCATGCTGAGCGTGAGAGTAGAGGGGAAAGACGGCCTCCTGCCCAGGTCTGGCCTGGACACCCTGATGCTGCTGGGGCTGACGGAGCTGGCGCTGGCTGGCTCTGTGGCCCTGGTCCTCGGGGCACCAGCGGTCAAGCAGAGAGGCACGTGGAGAATTCGGGTCTGGTGCAGAGTTCACAAATGCGGGAGCTGAACTTGGCCCTCTGGATCTCCTAGGCCAGCGGTGCCCAAAGCGCAGGATGGTTGGGCCCTCCTCAGACCAACAGCGTCGGGCCTGGGCCTGGGGGCCTGGGTGATTCTCGTGCATGCTGGGGGCAAAGAACCATTCACCTACCCATCTCCTTCACTTTACAGATGAGAAAACAGAGGCTCAGAGAGGGCAAGGGACTAGGTCACACAATGAGTGGGTTGTCAAGCTGAGACCAGACGCTGTTTCTTCTGACTCCTCAGTTTGGGTCCTTGTCCCCTCACTCCAAAGGCAGGGAATAGGGCACTTTAATTAGAGGCCACGTGGGGACTGCCAGCAGGCCTCTTGTCCAAATATGTACCCTCTTTGGTATATCAGGACCCTGAAAGTCCACCCTCTGAGCTGTGCTTCTTTCCCAGCCTTGGGGAGCGGTGACAGGGACAGGTAACCACTCTGGGGAGGTTAGTGACAAGGAATGAATAAGGTGGGGCCTGGATGAGAGCAGGGTGGGGAGACAGAGAGACTGGAAGATAAACTTCCTGCCTTGACAGCTCTGCTGGGGTCAGTTTTGTCCCCGAATGTGCCCCTTGTCATGGGAAGTCCCTGCCCCCTGCCCCCATCCACTGGGAACTTCGCAAGAGTGGAGATTTCTCATCCGTTCTCCCAGAGAACGCTGGGATGGAGGGGCACTGGTGACTTCTAGTTTAGTTCCTTCATTGACTTTGGGGAACCAGGGCCCGCAGAGAAGTGATATGCCTCAGGTCACAGAGTGACTTGGTAATGGCCCAATTTGAGGGGAAGGGGGCAGTGGACAGGTGGATCTGAAGCTCCTGGAGGACAGCAGGAGGAGGTGGCTCAGTAATTGAGCAATCAGCTGCCCCCTCCACGGCCCTGGCCACCGTGGGGCCCAGCAAACAGGAGAAACGGCTGGAGGACTGGGGACCCCTGGCCTGGCCAGTGCCCCTGCCGTGTGGTATTGAGCAGGCCGTTCCTGCCGCAGGATGGATGGCGGTGGCAGGCTCCTGCTCCCATCCCCAACGCCTCTTCTCCCTGGCTGGTGCCCTGGTGCCCTGCACAAGAGCTGCTCAGTCCAACCCTCTCAGCCCCCTGGCTCCAGGGATCTCACCAGACACCCAGCCAGACTGAACTCCAGGTCACTCCCTAGCATACAAAGCACTGTGGTGTCCATGCTGAATTCTTCACCTGCAATGCCCTTTGACCCTTCTTCACCTGGCAGACTCCTATCCAACCTTCAAAGCCCAGCATGAGGTTTGTTTACTAAGCATTGTCCTACCCTACCTTCAGAACCTATGCGAGCTGGCTAGACCTTCTTGGGCTCATACATGGCAAAGCATCTTGAACACAATACTCCCCAGAGCAGGGGCGGGATCTCATATTCTTCTCCGTGCCTGGCGCAGAGCAGCACACAGGCACGCAGCACACACTGGGTCTTCTCTTGCCTCTGGCTCAATCTTGGCGCTTAACCCAGTGCTACATACGCTCAAAGACCAGGAAGGAAGTCTGTCCTACAGCAATAAGCAGGAGCTTAGAGTTAGACAGTCCTGGGTTCAAGTCCCAGCTCCCTTGTGTAACCTGGGAGATGTTTCCTAACCTTGCTGGAAGTCAGTTTCCTCATCTATAAAATGGGCACAATTATGTCTCCCTTGCAGAAAGGTGGTGAGGATTCAACAAGATAGGGAGCCTGGCATGTAGTAAATGCTAAATAAACGAATGAATAGATATGTTATGTATATTAACATATCATGTATTAATAAGAATGAATAAAGGTTGCAGTTCCCTGGAAACTTGTTCTCAGGCACTGATCCCTTGGAAAAACATCTTAGGAGGGCTTCCGTCTGATCTGTAGACATCTCTGCACCCCAGCCTAAGCTCCACTTAATTGTCTCGCTCCGAGGGTGCCGAGTAAATACTCCAGGCCAGCTGGTGCCTGGAAACTGCCAATTGCCCAGGAGCAGCTCGTTAATTTTCCCGTCTCTGCACACAGACCCTGTAGCTTCTGCAACTCATCTTGGGAAATTGAGTGGGGCGGGTCAGGCTGGGGCCAGGGGTCACAGGAACTGGGGTTGGGGGTACCAGGGGACTTGAAAGGGCCCGCAGAGACACCGCCAGGAAGCTGTCCGGGCTGGAGGAAACGGGCCCGGAGTTGCCGAAAGGCAGATGGATCCCAGGCCTGGCCCAGCCCCGCCACCTCTGACTCAGCTTTATGTTCTCCCCCGGGGTCGGAGAAGCCAGGGCCTCCTAGCGAGGCTGGACACACGCCAGCCCTCAGGGTGGCCAGCGCTGGGGGCCATGAGATCCCATACTGATCGAGGAGAGGCAGTATGGTATGGCAGGTGAGAATGTGACTCTGGAGTGAAGCTCCTTGGGTGTGAGTCCTGGCCCTGCAACGCGTGGGCATGTGTCGTTGGGTAAGTTACCTAACGTCTTTGTGCCCCGTTGTCCCCCTCTGTAAGATGATAAGACAGAGATTAACACCCATGTCATGGGGCGTTGCAGGAATTAAATATACATTAAGAGCTTAGAACTGTGCCTGGCATACAGAAATCACTCAGTAAATGTTAGGCTATTGTTATTAATCTCTCTCCCTCCCCTTTCGGAAGCACCCTATTTAGACGTTTTTATCTGTGAAATGCGAGCGTTGGACTTGACTCTGCGGCAACGTGTCAGTTTCACCGCACTCCCGGGGATCTGCCCAGGGTCCTCTGGACTGGGTGGAGGAGGCCGTGGTTCCTTTGTGATGTCTGCACTGGGCCCAGAAAGGGAGACAGGCAGCCACGGGCTGTCCCGCCACCACTGGGGCATCTCATCTACTCAGCAGGTATTTACTGAGCCCCTGCTCTGCGCCAGGCACTGGGCTAGGTCCTGGGGTACACAGGTGAGCACAGACAGTCCCACCTTTGCAGCTGAGGGGGGAGAGGTGCAGTACTATGTTCAGAGGGAGGCCAGGCTCCCCTTCTGGCACCAGGTTGCTGTGTGACCTCAGCCTTCCTGAGCCCCTGTCCCCTCATCCACAATGGGCACAGTGACACCTCTCCCGGAATCTGCCTTTCTTTTATGCCCCTGGCCTTTTGCTAGATACTCCTGCCCCACTGTCCTCTTTTTTGAGAACAACTATTCATCCCTCGAGAACCAGTTGAAATGTTCCCACCTCTCCCTGAAACACTCACTCCCTCCTTTGGGCTGCCCGAGAATTCCGAGCCTTTCCCTAGCGCAGGGCAGCGCCACTGTGTAAGGGGCTGTCAGTGGCATCGTCCCTTTACTGGGACCATCTGGAGGGTACGGTTGCAGCTGTGCCTTCTCTGACACCCAGGGGTTGCCTGGCACAAGGCACAGGCTCAGACCACGGGGGCAGAGGCCGGCAGGGAGCTGGACCAGCTGACACTTTGGCCTTTGAGAATTGGGGCTCCTCATAGGCTTAGACCCGACTAGTACGCTCAGCTCCAGAGGTCAGAAGGCCTGGCCTTACATGCTGGTTCTGCCACTTTCGTCATGCTGGGCCAAGTGACAGAGCCATTCTGAGCCTTGACATCTCCGTCTATAAGATGGGACATTTCGAAATTGTGTTCCACAGATTCTATGCCCTAGCATACAGCACGTGCTCAATAAAAGCCTTTTCTCCCTTTGCCTTCCTTCCTAAGGTAGTATTCAGGGCCAGTATCTGTGCCCTACAGGGCCGACCCAGGTCAGAGACAAGGTCCTGGGAGAAAACACACAACAGCCCAAATTGCAGGAAGCAGGGCCCAGAGGGACAGAGGAGACAGAAAGGGAGTAAGGAAGGTGGCAGGTCCCTCGAAGGTGCCCCAGCTGGACTTGGCACCCACAGGCTGTTCCTCGAAGAGTAGGGCCCACAGCCCACATGTGCCAGGCCACCCCAGGGTCCCCGCTCTTTCCCTCCCCCCTCGCTGGGACGCGTTCCCATCCTGTCTTGAAGCAGAGGCGCCTGCTCTTGGTGCTGCAGCCGGAGCGTTGATAATAAAGGCACCTCTGTGTGTCTCTGGGGAAGTGGGGCTGGGGGGCAGCGGCAAGGGGGGGCCCACAAAGCTCCCGCAGCTGTGTGTTTGCAAACAGGGGAGCTGAGCTGTGCAGAGGGGCTGAAAGCACTAATTGTCTTTAATTAAAGGAGGTTGGAGGCAGTGCAGGCTTTGACAAAAGAGATTTCCAGCCTGTTAGCAGCTTCAGCCTGCACAGGGGCTGGGCCGCCCAGGCGCGCCCCCGGCTTTGTCCCTGTGGGGCCTGGCCCTGTGGAGGGCACAGCTAACACCTGCCTGGTGGGGAAGGGGGTGGGGGCCGCAGGGGCCAAACGCAGTAGGACCCTACTGTGCCGAGACGCTGGGCTCCTGGGGCCTGGGAAGACATCCTCGTGGTGAAGCCCCTCGTGCATTCATTCACTCACTCACTCAGCAAGCATCGTTGAGTTCTTGCTATGTGCCTGGCCAGTGCTCAGAGCTGGGGTACAGAGATGTGACAGTCCCTACTGTTCAAGGACTTTTAATATACTCTAAGAGGTACAGCGAGCACAGGCTCTGGAACCAGCTGTAGGTTTGAATCCTGGCTCTGTGGTTTATAAGCTGTGTGATGTTGAGCAAGCTACATCACCTCTCTGTGCCTCAGTTTTTCCACCTGTAAAAGGGGGGGTGTGACAAAAATGGCACATACTTTAGAGGTGGTGTGAAGACTCCTGAGTTACCACTAAATGTTTGCACAGTACACTTTACAAGGATCAATGGTCATTGTTCATTTTTTCATTTATCCGGTTTTATACCTGGTTGGAGACCCCGAAGGCACGCAGTCGATGGGAGGAACCCTAGTCTAGGAGGCTGGCTGGGTTCCAGTCCCAGCTCTGCCAGTCACTTGCTATGTGGCTTCCCAGCCTCAGTTTCCCCACCTGTACAGTTAGGCCCGGGCAGGATGGAGGGTGAGCGAGGGCTCTGCAGGCGTGCAGGGTCTCAGCTCTCTCCACGCCCTGGGAACCGAGGCTCCTCTGAAGAGCCGGCCTTGCTGGGCTCCTGCTCCCTGCTGCATACAAATGGGCTTGGCCTCCCACCCCGGGCGGCTGCTCGCTCACTCCGTTCCTTTGTCTTCTCTTCCACCAGCCTCACCCTCAGACACATCTGCAGGCCCCCTGACAGGCACATATGCGCTAGTGTGTGCGCACGCTCTCTCTCACACACACGCACACACACACATGTGCAGCTGCCTGATTCGCATCCTCACCTCCACCTCTACCCCCACCCAAAAGAATCACAGCCCTTCCCCGCCACCCCCCTGAAGGCTTGCTGATCCCGGGGTCCAGGGTGGGCGGGAGAGAGGGGCTGCTCACAGCCTCTGATCCCCTGCAGCCCAGCTGGCTGGGCTGGGTGGTCGCAGAGAGGTGGAGAGAGGGGGCAGATGGCCAGACTCCTCATGCCGTGGGAGGGGAGGTCGGCTCCTGAAAGGGGGGGCCCAAGTCAGGCCCTGGCGAGGGGCAGGTCTGAATGCCCATCTTGGGGAGCACTCCAGGAGGTCGCGAGACAGTCACCCCAGCCCACTCTGGGCCGGCAGTCCCTTGCTTAATCTATTCCAGGGCCCTGGTGAGGAAACTGAGGCTCGGAGAGGCTGGGTGTGGCTCAAAGACACACAAATGGGGTCATGCCAAACCAGGCACCACTCGGTCCCTTTAGAACTCATTCTCCCCATTCTCTAAAGTCTCTTCAGAATCAACAGGCCAGGCCCCTGTGCCCAGCATGGGGCACAGAGATGACCCCGTTGATGTGGAGTCCAGAGGCGTGGTTCTTCCCACACCTGCAGGATCCTAGCCCTGGGGGGTGGCGGGAAGGAGTGCAAGTCACACACACGCTCTAAGCTGGCCAGGCCTTGGGTCAGATCCCCGCCAGTGGCTCCCACTGAGGCCTCAGCCCCAGCGTCACTCAGGACAGAGGTCCTCCAAAGCCTCCGCGGGCTGACTTCCTGTAACCCTTGACATTGACCCCTCACTCTGCCCTCACTGACCTCAGGGCCAAATGGGCTCTGATCATGGCTCTACCAGCATGTCCCCAAAGTCCAAGGGGGTGGATTCTCCTGCTCACCTGCCTTCCTCTTCCCTTGCATCTTCCACGGCCACCCCTGGGCACCTACTGTGTGTCAGGCCTACTTTAGCTCATCTGAGCCTCATGCTGAGCCCTTCCAGGCAGATTTTTCTGCCCCCATTTCACAGATGACAGAACTGAGACTTAGAAAGGTGGAGGTACCTGCTCAGGGCATGGAGGGAACTGGAACTGGGGCTGTGTGAACACAAAGCCTGTGCCCAGGCCCAACCTGCTCCGTAAACGTGTGCTCAGCAGACACGCTGGAGAACGAGGAAAGGGTGCTCAGCCTGGCAGGGCAGGTCGGCAGTTTGCAGGTAAGGGGACTGGGGAGCCACCCTGAGTGTGTACACCCCCACCCCTCCCTGGGGGGCGGCTGGAGCTGCTTTCTGACCCCAGCGTGAACCCAGTGTGCCTGGGCTGAGGACAGAGGCTTCACCCTCCGGCCCACAGATCTCGCCCAGGGCCCTGGCATGTCCAGGCATTGGCAGGTGTCCCCTTAGGGCCTGGGGGAGCCGAAGGAAGAAGACAGGGAAGGGGCTAGAGAGAACACAAGAAGGAAGAGGACACCGAAGGAGGAGGGGACAAAGAGACAAAAGGAAGAAGGAGGGAGAGTCCAGCTGAGGGAGGAGGAGTCAAGTTCAGGGAGAGCGGAGGGCAGGAGGGTGTGTGGTGGGGGGAGAGCTGGTAGCAGGGCCAGGCGGAGCCCAGAGGGGCCCCAACTGTGCAGGGTGGGCGGGGTGGGGAGGTGCCCTGAGGGGCTTCAGCTGAGCTGCTGTCCTAGACCCGGGCACCAGCCTGGAGGGCGGGTGAGGATGCGTGAGTCAGTGAGTCTGCGTGTGCGCTTCGGAGTGTGAGTGTGTTTCCATGCGTGACTGTGTCCTGAACGTGAGTGAGTGTGACCATGTGTTTCTGGGTGTGAGCAGTGTTTTCAGGCCCAGGCAGACCAGGGCATGTGAGAGGCTGACTGGGGTGTCTTTCTCGATCTTTGGGGTCCACTCACCCTACCCATTTTGTATTTGAGAGAACTAAGCTGAAAGACTAGTTCATATTTAATACAGCCTTCACTGGCAAGATGAGGGGTGGTGCAGATTAGTTATTTTTTTTAAAGGCACCAGGTGAGAAAGAATTGATTGGTTTTTTCCATCCATCCACTCATCCACCACCTACCTGCTAAGCACCTACCATGTGCCAGGTGCCATGCTGGGCGGGAGCACCAACCAACCAACCAAACCAGCCCACTAAATGCGTACGCACACTGGCTGCAGCAGCCTGGGGTGGTGGGAAAGGTCTAATGGGGTCCTGACTCTAAATGCTGGGCCCATAAATTAACATGCTCCGTGAGCCTGAACAAGCCCTTTTGCCTCTTAGAACCTGTTTTCTCATGTGCTCCCAGGGCTGGTGAGGATTGAGCGAGGGTATGTGCAGTACCCGACACGGCTACAGAAATGCCGGATCTCCAATGGCCTCCTGCCCGCTCTCTCTAACCACGATTCTTCCTGAAGAGCCTGAGCATCCAGAGATTGCCAACTCCACCAGGCCCGGGAGGTGGCCACAGCCCCACTGGGGCACCAGGGTCGGGGGTGGGGTGGGTCAGCCCTGCCCAGCCCTGGCAGCTGTGGGATGAGCATGAGGAGCAGCAGGTGCCCTGCTGGACCACCCAGGGCCTCCTCAGGCTATTTCTGCTTGTCCTCCAGGTCTCTGCTCAGATGCTCCCTCCTCCAGGAAGCCTTCTAGGCTTTCCAGGCTGAGTGTGGTCCCATCCCCACCTCCTGGTCCCCCTTCTGGGCCCTCATAGTCCTCACTCCCCAGTTCACACACTTGGGCATCAGGGTCTCCCTGTCTCTTTGCACTGTGAGCTCCTAGAGGCCGAGGCCATGTGGGACTCCCCTGTGGGCTCTGGCCCAGCACAAGGCCTGGCACACGGTAGGCGCCAGCCATGTCCAGAGGGGCTGGGGCATCTGCTGCTCCAGGGGCTGAGAGTCAGGACGTATTCTACTTGGTGCTGCCTTCCCTCACTCAGGAGGTCCAGGGAGTTGGGGGGCGCTGGGTGACATGGGGGACGGGGGTACCCCGGGGCATGGGGATGAGAAATCTCAGCTCCACCACGACTGCCCTTGTGTTCTTTAGCCAGACCTTTCTCCTCTTGGAGCCTCAGTTTCCTTAGCTGTAAACCAGGATCATTAACTTTCATGGCGGGGTGGGGAAGCACAGTCTTTGGTCTTAGACTGGTGGCCCTGCCAAGGGGTAGCTGGAGGCGGGAAGTTCTTTAGACACATCTTTCAATGGCTGTCCCCTCCCCATTCCTTGTCCCCCATCATATGTAAAGTATTTTGCAAATGAGGCTTCAATATCCTACCCCTGGAATCAAATCCACCCCCAAAGCCCCTCCCAAGTGGAAATTCTGGCACCCGTGCCCCCACAGCAGGCAGATCTGAGCTTAGATGTCAGCTCTACCCTCCAAGCCTCAAATGGGGACCTAAAGGACCCCCCGTGCACCCTCTATAGGCCAAGGCCCGCGCGCCCCCCACCCCTCCTCTCCTCTTCGCCATGCCGGATTCAGCGCTGGGTGGGCCCCCTCCTTCACTGTCCACCGAGACGTGACATTCACCAGCATCACTCCTGGTCCCATCTGCGAGCGCCCCACCCCCCGGCAGCTAATCCCCACAAAGCTCCGCGCAGGGCCCAGCATGGCAAGCAGGCCCCGCGCCGCTGGCAGCTCGGCCGAGCGTGCTCGCAAGGGCCGAGGCGGGATTCGGCGCGGCTGTCACTCTCCCGGTCCGCTCCTCTAATTGGATTCCCAACACGCAGAGGTCAGCAGAAACGCCGGGAAGAGGAGAATCAAAGGGAAGGGGCGTCCTGGAGATAAAGAGAGGCATTCTTCCCGGGCCACAAAGACTTGCTGCAAGCGGGGCGGGAGGGGACCCTGCGCGGGGCTGCCCGTCTGGAGGGGGAGGGGAAGGGAGAGCCCGGAGCAGGCAGCAGGGCTGAGGCCGGTTCCTCCAGGGGATGCTTGGCCCTCGCGCTGCTGCTCACGCGGTGCCTTCCTCGTCTCCCGCCGGCCAGTGGGGTCTGGGCATCTTTCAAGACCGGGGCCGCTTGCTCCCGCCTGCTCTCAGAAGCATTCCTGGAATGCGGCGGGAAGGCTCTAGGGAGTCACCGGCCCTGGGTCCCAATCCTGGATTGCCACCTGCTCCCTGTCAGGTTCAGCATGTCCTTGCAGTTCTCTGGGCCTCAGTTTCCTCCTCTGTGGAATGGGGACAAAACCAGCTGCCACACAGGGTGGTGGCCAGGATGAAACGGAGGGACCTCAGCAAGTGCTGGAACAGAAGAGCCCCACAGTGGGGCAGCCCGCGTGGACCTTCCCGAAGCTCCTCCACTGGCCTGCCCAGCAGACATAGCCTCTGTCCCCAGGAAGAAGGTGGAAGCGCTTCACAAACATAACACTGGCACAGAAGAGAGGGCATGACAAGCCCCAGCTTGGCCCAGAGCTTCACCACTCACATTGTCACCACCGCCCTGTGCCTCTCTGGCAGAGCAGGAACCTGAGGCTCTGAAAGTGAAGGGAAAAGGCAAAGGACACACAGCCAGCAGACAGGAGAGCCCGGATGGGGAGCCGACCCCCCCACCGCACCCCTGCACCGTGTGTGTGTGTGTGTGTGTGTGTGTGTGTGTGCACGCGCATGTACAACCAGCGGAGGTGGCCGGCGGGCCAGGCATGGAGCCTCCCTGCAAAACAGGCCCTGTTTGCTTTAAGAACGCTGGAACCACCGACTTCCCTTCATGAAAGAGACATGAAGAGGACCTCAAAGGGAATTTCTGAGAGACAGAAAATCAATGGCCCTGACATCCTGGCCCCCAGAAAGTGTGTGTGTGTCTATTGATTCAGCACGCGTGCGCACACACGTGCTCACAAATACCCATTTTCAAGTGCATGGACACTTGAAGTATGCACAGGTACACATGAATAGTATACTCTAGCCGATCTCCTTGTAGGTGGGTATGCACACATATACCTACGTGTCCCAGTGAGTGAGCTCACACAGTGGTGGCATACATACACACAGATGGGGACCTCCCTCTGCCGTTGGATGCACAGGCTTGTTTGGTGCCGCACACACGTTTTTATGCATGCACTTGTCCGACTGATCCAGCACACACGAGTGTGTTTCTCCCTGCACACAGATGTGCCGGGGCAGGTGAGGCACACACAGGAACACACAAAATACAGGGGGAGTAAAGACTGTGAGGGCTCCAGGGTGACCCGCACAGACGGGTGCACGAGCACAGCCCACCCCTGAAATATACGTACATGCTCGTAGGTCCAGAGATGTTCCAACTGTACATGTAGATGTTGGGTTGGTGGGTACACTTGTGCACATACAGGCACACAAACAACTCCCAGCAGGCCCGGCGTATACGCATGCGTACCAGGGACGCTCCATGCTGACCCAGCACATGCGTGCACATCCCTCCCAGGTCTCTGGGGAGCTTCCACAAGCAGACGGCTCTGACGGTGGGGTAGGGGAGAGGGCAGCTCAGCGCCAGGGTTGCCAGGGATACAGATATGGGGCTCCCAAAGCTACAAGGCCTGCCCCGACAGCACAAAAATGCTAGTGACCACCCTTAGGTCTTAAAGTATTGCTAATCAGATGGTGATGCCTTTAAGGGGGAAAGTGGAAACTTGTACCTGGTTTCCTGGAAGGATCCAGCGTGAGCCTGACAGGTACCGGGTCAGGCCCGCAAATCCCCCAGAGCGGAACCTTCTCTCTCTAGGGCTGACATACAGCCCTGGGCCCAGAATTTGCTGGGGACATGGGGAGGAAAATAGTTCTGTACGGCCCCCAAGCCTCAACGAGGTCACATCTCCTGCTCCAACAAACAACCTGTGTTCAGTGACAGCCACTTACTTGCCGTGTGGCCTGAAGCATATCATTTGCTTTTGCTGAACCCCAGTTTCCTCATCTACAAAAGGGGAGGCGACAGTATGTTCAGGCTACAATCAGCAGAGCTAACATTTACTGGCCGCACTCCTTGTGCCAGATGCTATGCCACCTTGTGCCAAATGCTCCTTTCTGTTATCTCCTTGAGTCTTCATAACATGATCTGTAACATTCCATATATTATTATACCCATTTTACAGATGAGGAGATCAAGGTTTTCAGAGGAGAGTCACCTGTCTAGGGCCACATAGGTAGTAAATGTCAGAGCCAATATTTGAACCCAGGTAGCTGGCTCTCACCTACTTTGCTAAATCTTCCTGCTCATGGATGTTTGGGGTGTAGCAGGCAATGTGGGGTCATTGTCCTCTTGTCACAAGTGGTCACAGCTGCCCTGATGGCCTCTATTCTACCTGGCCTACCATGAGTACCAGGCAGAACAGAATCAGAGGCTGTTAGTGCCTAAAGGTCATTCTACAGATGGTGACACTGAGCTCTGGGGGTGGGAGTGCTCTGCCAGGGTCCCAGAGCAAGAGGGGACAGAGACCAAATTTGGACCCAGGTACCTCTGTGAACTGCTTTTGTGCTGCTCAGTAAAAGCACCCTGGCTGGTTAAAACAATGCCATTCCACAAGCACATATTAGGCACCTGCTGTGTGTCCAGGCTTGTAACTGAGGGGTTATCCATCACCATGCTGCCCCCCTTAGACATGTCCACACTGCCCTGCTTTCTAGGAACTCTGCCAGGCACTGGGCTGTCCTCCCCCTCCTCGAGAGACATTCTTCCTGGAGCAGGACAACCCTTCTCCTCCATATCCTCCTCCTGTCTTCTGAGCTCCCGTTACTCCTTTGAGCCCCTTCAAACCCTGGGAAGCTGGGACGAGCCGTGCCACTTAACAACAGGGAAACTGAGGCTCAGGAAGAGGACCTGACCATGTAATTCTTATGGGTGGCAAGTGGCAGGGCGGGGATCTCTCCTCCCCACAGGGCTCCTGCCACCCCCTCTTCCAGCTCTGTGTCTGCACAGACCCAGGCACATGGTGGGGCAATGAGCTGCACAGCAGGCTCTGGTCCCACACCACATCGCAGGAATTCTGAACCAGCCCAGGGCAGGGAACAGAAGGTGACCTTTAGGCACAGACCCGAAGAAGGTAGGGAAGCAACCAGTGTGGATATCTGAGGAGAGAACATTCCAGGTAGAAGAAACAGCCAAGGAGGCCGGTGAGCCTGGAGCGGGAGGGCGAGGGGGAAATGGAGGGGGTAGGTCAGAGAGGCGAGAGGGGGTCAGATCATGGGGGCTTGGGGGCCATTTTTAGGACCTTGGCTTTGCTCTTTGTAAGACAGAGCCTCAAAGGATTCCAAGCAGGCTAAGGGTCCTAGGGACGCCGCTGGCTACGGGTAGAGACAGACTGGAGGGGCAGGGTGGGAGCAGGCTGGAGTGTCCAGGCGAGTAGGGACTTCAGAACAGAGGTCCGGGCTGGAGATAGGCTCGGGGAAGGCATTTGGAGCTGTGGGGCCGGACGGAAGCAGCCAGGGAGAGAGAAGAGGAGGCCAAGCGCTCAGCCCTGGGGCCCTCCAAGGCGGAGAGGAGGGAGGTGAACAGGAACGGGCCCCGAAGCACCCACAGAGGGAGGAGGGACCCCCGGAGCCAGTGTGGTCCCGGAAGAGGGAGTGGTCACTTTGTCAAATGCTGCTGGCAGGTCAGGGAAGCAGAAGTCTGGGAACTGCCCACGGGACTGGCAACATGAGAGTCACCAGAGGCCCGAACGATGAGCTGTTTTGGTGGCACGAGGGGGCCGAATGTCTGCTGTGAAGCACGAGGGGTCTAGGAACAGGAGTGAGCAGAGGGGGACCGCGGGGCCCGGGCCCAGGCTTTGGAATCAAACCGACCCAGTGACCCTGTTCTAGTCTCAGCTCTGACCCTTTCTAGCAGTGAGCCTTGGGCAGGTCACTTCACCTTGCTAAGCCTTAATTTCTTCATCTGAAGAATGGGGATAACACCCCCTTTACTTCCTAGGGTTGTTGAGAATCAAAGGAGACAAGTGTGAAAACTATTTACTAAAAATGAAACACTACAAATGTTCCGGTGGGACGAGCACAGGTTTTGGATGTCATTTCTGGCTCCACCGTCCATTAGCTGTGTGGCCTTGTGGGGGGTAATTTAATCCCTCTGAGCTTCCACTTCCTTCTCTGTAATAGTCACACCCAACTTCTGGGGATCGTAAGGATTCAGCAAAGTATCCCACCAAGCCTGGGGCACGGGCCTGTGCACGGTGACACTCAATCAATTTGTGTTTGCCTCCTCCCTGGACTCCTATTTCTGTTGTTTACAATTAGAGTCCAGCAAGAGGTGCAGATAGCTGGGAGGAGGACCCAGAGTTTGAGTGCTGGGTCCCTGGACATGTCATTTAATCTAACATCTTTGGGTCTCAGTTTTTTTTTTGTTTTTTGGTTTTTCTTTTGAGACAGAGTCTTGCTCTGTTACCCAGGCTGGCGTGCAATGGCACAATCATGGCCCACTGCAACCTCAAACTTCTGGGCTCCAGTGATACTGTCACCTTAGCCTCCCAAGTAGCTGGACTACAGGTGTGCACCACCATGCCTGGCTAATTTTTCTTATTTTTTTTTGTAGAAACGGGGTCTTGCTATGTTGCCCAGACTGGTCTTGAACTCCTGCCCTCAAGTGATTCTTCTACCTTGGCCTCCCAAAGCAATTGGATTACAGGCATGAGCCACCGTGCCCGTCTGGGCCTCAGGTTTTATAATTGTGAGGTTGGTGAGCAGTTGCCTCAGGCCCATTCATTTGTGGGGTGGGGTGGGGGGACAGAGAGAACAAGAGACAAAGCACGTGTATCATGTTCAGATGCAAGTGAAATGGGAGTGACGTGCCTCTGTGGCCCTCTCCTTGGCCTGTTGGCTGGTTGGGCAGATGGGTTACTAGGACCAGAAAACATATATCTGTGATTAAAACAGCAACATCATCCAACCCCCGCAGGGCTCCGGGGAGAGAGACAGGGAAAGCCTGGGACACCAGCAAGAGCCCCCCGGCCACCGGCCAGTCGAGGCTGCCAGGGGCCTGTTCCCATCCTGCCAAATCCACCCATCCCTTCCTCTTCACACAGTCCTCTCCCTGAGGCAGGACCCCCTCTTCCCACCCAGGAAGGAGATAAAGACTCCTGTCCAGTTTCAGGGGAGCCCTGGGGTCTCACCCCTGCAGAAGAAGAGGTGAAGGGGGCGGGCAAGGCTGTCTGCCTGGACATCCTAGAGATGACCAGGGGCTCTGGAAAGAGCCCCGGTCTAGGAGGCTGCAGCACTGGCTTTTAGTCCAGGCTCAGCCCCCCACAGGGTTCTGTGACCCTGGGAAAGTCACGTCCCCTCTTGGCTTCAGCTTTCCTTGCCTCTAAAGTGGTGATAATAACCTTTGTGGTGCTGCTCTCATGTGGGTACCATTCAGATCAAAGTTTCTCATGGGGTGAGACCAAATGTTACACAAAAGCAGCCCCCAATCTTTTTTGGAACAAAGCGGGGTGTAAGTAAATAAATACTGTACATATGTAAGACATTATAATTACAAATGGCATCTCCCCTCCAGGCTATGGAAAAAATCCCCACCAGTCTGGTGTGGTGTGAATTCTCATTAGGACTTCAGGAGGCCTGAGTTCGGATTTCAGCTCTGTACCTGACAAGGTGAGCAAACCTGGCCAAGTCGCCCCCCACCCCCCTGCCTCAAAGGCCTGGTGGGGATCAAACAGATGCTGGTTTTAGAGGGGCGTTGGAAGTTCTGCCAGTGAGGAATTAACAAGGCAGGGAGTCTGGGGACAGAGGAAGGGACTCTGGCAGCTCTCAGTTTAAGCCTCTCACATGCTGCGCATCCTAGGGCAATTCTTTTGCCGTCTCTGGGCCTCAGTTGCTCTTGTGAGGTGTGAGGTCAAAGTGCGTACCTGGAGGCTTGGGTAGGGGAGCAGGGAGAAGCAGCAGCAAGGGGCGCTGAGGACAAAGGGCCCCTGGGTGCAGGGGAAGGTGCCCCATCAGGGTGGGGCGGAGGCCAGAGCAGGCCAGTGGGGCCTGAGCCAGCTGCCGCAGAGCAATGAAAATCTCTTAACCACACAGGATTGTTAACGGCTCCCAAATCCTGTTGTACCACAGGCTTAGAAAGGCTTAAACTGTTAAATGCATAAACTTCCTCAATAAACGGGCCTCTCTTGCCAGATCCCGAAGCCCAGCCAGATGAAAAGGCAGTGGCTGGAGGGAGGGGAACTTCCCCAGCTGTTTATGGTCCTGCTAGAACATTCTGGAGGCAGCCTGCGACCAAACCCGTCAACCTGGAGTTTTCAGGGTGCGGAACAGCCAGTCTGGGGCTGAGAGAAAACAGCGCAGGGCTCAGGGTCAGATGGCCTGGGTTCAAATCCTGCCCTTCCTTGCTTTGTCACCTTGGAGAAGCTGCTTAACCTCTCCAAGACTCAGTTTCCTCTTCTATAAAATGGGGATGACCTTACCTAAACCTACAGGGTGACTGAGGGTCAAGGTGATTACGGGTGCAGAAGGAGTCAGAAATGGGAGGCACAAAAGCACAGACCTGCCTCTGCCACCTAAGAGGGGTGTGACATTGGCCTGGGCCTCAGCTTCTGATGGGAGGATTCAAGGCAATGGAGCAGGAAGACAGCAGGAGGAAGCATTTGGTAGAGGCTGTGTGGGATGGATGGGGGACTTTTCTCTTTGGCCATAGGTTAGCCGGGCTGGGGCGGCTCCTTCCCTGAGGCCTTGTCCCCCACCCCGGCGTGAGGAGAAGAGGCCCGTGGGGCTTCCCCCAACCAGGATTCTGCTCCGTCCCGCCTCTTGATGGGAAAGCAACTCCTCCTTCAAGGTCGGGCATGGCTTCCCTCCTCCCCTGAGAAGCCCTTCTGGTTGCCCCGGAAGTGCCACCCCCAACCCTTGAAGTCCCACTGTCCTGAACTTGAGTCTCTCAGCCAGTTACTTGTCAAACTCCTTTCACTTCCACCATCTCAGGGCTCTTCAGCCACCTAGAGGTGGGCCGGGCAGGGCAGGGTTGCATGCCCCCATTTCTCAGGTAAGGAAACTGAGACCCTTCCCATCACACCCTGCTGATCCCCTCCACAGATTCTGTGGGATGGAGGCTCGGTGGCCAGGTGGACAAGATGTGGGCACAGGAGTAACAGGGCAGTGCAGTCTGGCATTGGCCCGCCCCTGTTGGTAGCAGTTCAGCAAGACGGAGAAGGCCAGGCTTCAATTCCAGCTCACTACTTAGTGGCTGTGTGGCCTTGGGCAACTTGATTACCCTCTCTGGAAGGTGGTCTCGTCATTTGTAAAACGGAGCTAGTAATATCACAGAGGATTCAATAGGATTACGAAAGCATGGCATATAGCACAGTGCTGGGCACACAGGTGGCACCTTCCACCTCTCGTCTCAGCCTCTCCAGGCCACTCGGGACTCCCTCCAGCGCCTGCCTCCCTCAACCTTCGATAGCAGTGGAACTGAAGCCCTGGCAGCCCCTCCCATCCTTCTCCCTTGGCCGAGAACATCTCTCCTCGGCTCCTCCCCGGAGACCTGCACCCTGTCCAGGAGTAAGCCAGAGGGAAGGGTTAAAAACAAATGAATATCATTTCTGACCGTCTTTTTTCTGGACTAATTTCCCTTTCTGCCCTTGGTTCCTCCCATCCTCCAAAGCCCTGGGAAATGGCTCCTCCTCCAGGAAGCCCCCCCAGCGCTCTCCCCACTCCCTCCTAAGTGCCCCAAGGTTGTAGTTATGGATGGAGCTGTCTCTTCCACCCCAGACTGGAATCTCCAAGGAGGGCAAGAAGAGCCTTCAGCGTCTAGGCAGCTCCCACACCTAGCCCAGGAACCGGCGCGGAGCAGGCACCCAGGGAGTGTTATTTTAGTGAAAAATGAATGAGCTGTTCTGGAGCCAAAATTATCCCCTATTTCCTGTCCAGACCACCAGGATTATGAGGAGCAAAGAGAAAGAATCATCTCCCACCCTGATATCCAGATCCTTCTACTCCGCTGACTCACAGAGGAGAGAGGGCTGGAGTGACCCCCTGGAGCACGCACCCTAGTACCTTCTCCTGTCCTGAATAACTCTGGCCTTCACTGACCTCCTCTTGAGCGCCCCCTCTCCCCAGAGCCGCCTTATGACCACTGCTCCCCTGGATGGGCTGGGTCCTCTGTCCACTTCCTCCTGCTGCTCTGCTCCTCAGCATGATACCAGTCCCCCTGCACCTCCACCGTCCACAGATGTGTCTGCCCACATCCCTAAGCTGGGTGGCCCTTGAGGGCAGACGCCGTGACTGATCTTTCCTAGGACCCCCTGATGCTGGCACACAAAAGACACTCAACATGTGTCTGCTTGCTGGTCCCCTATGAAGACATCACTGACCCCTCCAAGGAGCAGAAAAAGCAAAAGCTGGTGTTCAGCGGGCATTTGATGGATAGACGTATCATAGGTGGATGGATGGATGGACGGATGGAGCAACGGATGGATAGAAAAGGGGAAGTGAGGGCGGGTGTAGAACTTCTCCTGTTTTTAAGAGCAAAGACCTGATAGCTTGAGTGCATTGGCCAGGGTCCCTATCTAATCCCCTTCCCAAAAGGCTGGCCTGTGTGGTCTCAGCCCTGATCTGAGCCTGGGGGTCTCCAGGGGTTGTCTATCGCCCCTCCCCCTCCCCCAACTGTGTGTCCCTACCCTGCCCTTGAAGAGAAGCAGCAGAACTTTCTGTGTGGGGGTCTGGGCCTTCCCTCCCACCCTGCATTCCAACCCTCACACCCTTCCCCAGCTAGCACAGGCTCTGCCAGCTGGCAGCCTCCCTCCTGCCCTCCCCCACGATTGACCGCGCCCCACCCCTACAGACTCCCCCAGGCACATCTGGGCCACTGCTCTGTGAGAAGGCCTGGAGCTGAAAGCAGGGTGGGAAGGAGGCCACCCCAAGGGTGGCCCAGGATCCAACTCTGAGGACCCAGAGAGGACCGCTGGCCCCCTCTCTACCTTGGCTGGGGAAGCACAGGATTCCGGGAGTCAAACAGAAAATAAAGCCACAGGCGTAATATCCCATGCTGGTGAGCATGCAGGGAAACAGGCACTCTCAGATCCTGCTGCCAGGATCGGCCTAGCCTTTCTGGAGGGTAATTTGGCAACGTGTATCAAAAGCTCTAAAAAAAAAAAAAAAAAAAGCACATGCCCTTTGACCCCACAATTCCACGCCTGGAAAAGTATCCTATGCATATACCAGCAGCCGTGCAAAAAGACAGAGGAGCAATGAAGTTCACCCCAGCATGTTTAAGACAGCGAGATTCTGCAAGCAACCTACCTGTGGATCGATAGAAGAGTAGAAGATGAATTACGGTACATTCACACTATGGAATTCTAAGAGCCTCCCAAAATGATGTTGTAGCTCTAACATGACATGTGAAGATGTCCACGAAATATTATCAAGGCAAAAATCCTCAAGTATTTTAAGCAGGAGTCCATTTTTTCTTTTAAAAAAATCAATATGTGTAAATACACATAAATATACCCGGGAAGATTTATACCAGTTTAACTGTGGTTATCTCTGGGCGATGGGCTTACGGGTGATTTTAATTTTTTTGCTTTTTGTTTATCAGTAATTTCTAAAGATTCTATAAATAAACTGCATTGCTTTTGTGACAGGAGAAGTTATTTTTTCCTCAAAATAAAAAGCTCACCCAGAAAAACAAAACAAAACAAAACTATTCACAGGCAGAGACGGTGTTCATAAAAGTCCTTATTCTTATTTTTGTAACACTCTTCTAGGTATTTTCTTATTTACTCTGCACAACAGCCCCTCTGTTTATCCTGGTTTGCAGATGAGAAAACAAAGGCTGGGAGAGGGTCAATTGCTCGTCCCAGGTCACGCGGCTAGTGGGCGGCAGAGCTGGGGTTGGAAACCAGGTCTCCAAAGCCAAGGTCAAAGAGAGGCCATGGGCGGGAGAGAGAGCGGGCCGGGGGCTGCACAGTGGGGCAGGGCGGACAAGAGGGAGCGACTGGGAGGAGAAGCCCAGCAGCTGGGAACCGGGGAGTCTGAGCGGGAGCCAGCGAATCAACATGTGCGTGCAACCACCCCGAGCTGGCCGGCAGCCCCTCGCCCCATCCAAGCTAAATATTAAAAATCCCATTACGCCCCGATAGCATCGCAGCGATCACACTCACTGTGGAACTGCCTCCAGATCCGTTACAGATGCGGGCTGGCTATTGGGAGAGAGGAGGGCAGGGCCCCCAAAAGTGGCTAGGCTGGAGGCTCCTGCTGGGCAGGAGGAAGAGGGGCTGATGTGGGGAAGGAGAGACCAAGGGAAGGAGGGATCCAGAGTCAGACAGGCCTGGGGAAACCGAGGCAGGGGCACATTGACAATCAAACCTGTAATGAGCTGGAAAGAGTCAGAGAAACAGACTCAGGGCCTTGGGTGGGAGCAGCTGCTGCAGAGAGGGAATTCCAGGGACACCTCCTGCCACCCCCGGCAGACTTGCTGGTGGGAAGCCCCAGTGCAGACTGGGACCCTGAGGAGCTTGGGGACTGAGGTAAGGGAAGGGGCCAGAGCACAAGGAAGTCCCAGGGGTCCTCACCTGGCAGCTGTACGGCCAGCACAGGCCCAGATCAGGCACCCAGTAAATAGTGAATAGGGAAAGTCGCACCCTGGCCCCGTCTACGCCCAGCAAAGCACCAGCCACCGTCCAACATGTCCTGTACTGTCACACCTCGGGGCCTCTATCCTGCAGTTCCCTGACCCACAATTGCCTCCCTCCCTCCCTTCACTCAGACTCCATCTGAGTCCTACTCACTCTTCAAGGCCTAATTCAAACGCCGCTTCCTCCTTGAAGCCTTCGAGACCCCCAGTCAAAAGAGATGCCTTCTTCCTCATGCTCTCAAAGTGCTCTGCCTGGAGGGACCTCACTTTGGCAGGACCACGCTCTGCCTTGTTCCCGTGGGTCTGAGTCCCCTGCTCACCCAGGAGCCACTCGAGGCAAACCCCGAGTGCCAGGGTTTCCCAGGTACCCTCAGCCCTCCCAGACCCATCAACACAAATGACAGCTCGTCCAGGAAGCCCGTCCTGAAGCAGACCCGCTTTTTGATCTCGACGGTTGCACCTTCCTTTTCCCCTTTACCCGTCACAGTCTGCAGCGAGTTTATTTATTTGTTCATTAACTTTTTCCTCCGTCTCCCTTGTCTACCCGCAAACTCTGGAGGGCAACAGGCATGTCCGTGTTATTCATTTCTGAATTCTCCCCCACGGGTACGCACCTGGTTTACAGCAGGTACTCAAGACATGCGTGGTGAATGATTGGCTTCCCCGGCCCCTACCCTCTCCCACTGTGCCCTGCACACAGTAGGCACTGGAGGAACTTGGTCAGATTGAGTCAGTTTAGCCCATAGCTTCATAAAGCACTGACAGCATCAAGAATCTGTAGCAAGGCTCTGTGCCCCATGAGCGCCCACCCCTGGGAGTCCCACGAGGACTCCTCCACTCCCCATCTGCCGAGGGGACTTTGTCCAGCCTCATTTTCTCTAACTCATATAAACAAAGTGTTGGATTTTTTTCCCTATCAAATTATATCTCAATATTAAACGGATATTTTCAAACCACACCCTCTTAAAGATTCTGCCAATGTCCCCCCAACCTAGTACGGACGCTCCCTGGGGTGGTGTTGGGGCTGGGCTGTGGCCATCCCTTTGGCCTTGGGTCCCAGCTTGGCCTAGCCAAGGGTGTGTTATCCATCACATATCTGAGCTAACAGTCCCATTACAGAATCGTCAGGGCTGCTTGTTTAAAAATGCCGATTCTTGGCCACACCACCAGACCCGGGGGAAAGGTTCGAGCCAGACCTGGAAGCCTACATTTTAACCAACTTGCCAAGTAATTCTGACGCACAGTCAAGGTTGAGGACCCCTAAGCTAGGGGATGAGAACGCGGCTGCCCAACCGCTCAGATGGGAGCTGTAATCGCCACTTCTGCGCGTCCCAGGCCGGCAGGGCCGGTGCCTGTGGGGCTTGGCTGGAGCAACCCCACATCTGGGTGGCTGCAGCACAGCTCACGGCAGCAGCTGGTGTCCTTGTGGGCTCCCTGAGCTCATGAACCACACCTTGACTGGCCCCTATTCACACCCATGGCTGGCTAGGCAGGGCCTGGGCCGTCGGGTCCAAGGGGAAGATGGGAGCGGAAGGGAGCCAGGGCTGGGCACATCCTGCCCAGTCTCACCTCTCACCCTCACGACTTGCAGCGAGAAGCTCTGACTCTGAGAACCTGCCTGTGACAGGCAACCTCTGAGATGGCCGCAGTGACCTCACCTCATGGAATTCCCACCCTGTGTAATTCCCGCGCTGGGTTGTGTGCTGAATTTGGTGACTTGCTTTTAATGAAGTCAATATGGCAGAAGTGATGAGACGTCACTTCTGAAATCAGGTTGTAAAAAGACTGTGGCTTCTGTCTTGGGTGCTTCCCCATGTTCCCTCGTGGCTGTCTCACTCCCGGGGAAGTCGCTGCACATGTGAGAAGCCCACGTGGTGAGGGATCCAGGCCTGCCAACAACCTGGAGTGAGCCTGGAAGCAGATCCTCCCCTGTCAAGCCTGCAGATGAAACCGCAGCCCAGCCAACGCCTTGACTGCAACCTCATGGGGGACTCAGAGCCCAGGGCACCCGGCTAAGCCACATCTGGATTCCTGACCCTCAGAAACCTTGAGATAATAGGTGTTTATTGTTTTAAACTGCTAGGTCTTGGGGTAATTTGTTATGCAGCAATAGGTAACTAATACAACTCCTCACCTGAGCACCCCTCCAGCGACAGTTCTTCCTACATCCCTCCTCCAGCGCTTAGCCACAGCATGGATCATCATTCAGGAAAGGTTATCCAAGTGCCACCCTCTAAGACTGTGGTCCCCAACCCCCGGGCTGTGGACCAGTACTGGTCCTTGGCCTGTTAGGAACCCGGCCACACATCAGTAGGTGAGAGACGGGTGAGCGAGCGAAGGTGTGAAGCTTCAAAGTTTCATCCGTATTTACACCACTCCCCATCACTCGCATCACCGCCTGAGCTCCGCCTCCTGTCAGATCAGCGGCATTAGATTCTGCATTATGGCGAGTAGTATAATTATTTCATTATATATTATAATGTCATAATAATAGAAATAAAGTGCATAATAAATGTAATGTGCTTGAATCATCCTGAAACCATCCCCCACAAAACCAGTCCATGGAAAAAAAGCCTTCAATGAAACTGGTCCCTGGTGCCAAAAAGGTTGGGTACCGCTGCTCTAAGAAGCTGAACAGTGGTTGCAGGTTTGGAAACCCTGGCCCCAGAGTGCCTCAAGGTCAGTTCTAGGGCTTTGCCCTTGCCAGCCTGAGCTCCGGCTACCAGGCTCAAGTCTGCAGCCAAGACCACCCTGCATTTGCAGGGGCACCTGCCCCGCTGTGGCCCTTACCTCGGCAGACGGTGCCATTCTCCACGGCCTCAAAGCCCGCTTTGCACATGCAGCGCCCAATGGGCACCAGCCACTCGCCGTCCCCGTTACAGTAGAGCTTGATGGGCACGTCCACCTCTTCGGCATTGGCAATGCAGCTGCCCCGGGCAGCCACCAGCGATGTGCTCTCAGCCCCTGACAGTGTCTCCTGGAAGATGGCGCCGTTCTGGATGATGCGGGGGCACTTGCGGTAGAAGACACGCACAGCGATGAGGGACATGCAGCCGCCATAGTCCTGGAAGGCCAGGTAAAAGCCGCTGCGGGACACGGGTCCAAAGCTCCGCACCTCGGTGTTGATCTTCATGACCCGGCCCCCCAGGTCCACCTGGGAGAAGCTCTCATCGGCTGCAATGGTATCCACCTTCACCCACGGATTCTCCATCCAGTTGGGGAAGGTCTTGGTGGCGGAGTCAAAGTCAGCCTCGTAGTAGTATAGGTTGAAGGTCTCCTTGCAGGAGCCGGGCACGCTGGGGATGCTGCTGCAGTCGCGCACGGAGAACTTCATCTCCACGTGGATGCGGTGGGCGCCACGGCGCCGGATGAACTTGGTCCGTAGCCAGTTGTTCTGGCTTGACTCAAACACGTTGCACACCTGGTACGTGCGGATCGTGTTCATGTTCTCATCGTAGCCGCTTACCTCTTCCCACTGTGGGTGAAATGCTGGTCAGTGGGGGAAGGTGAGGGCTCAGCCCCAGCACACACCCTGTCTGAGGGAGAAGGCATAGACTCTGCCTCGGGGAATCCTCTGGCCTGGGGATGAAGACATCAGAGAATTCCCAATCTGATGGGGGAGACATGGCCTTGGCCCTGAGGAATTCCCTGGTCTATAAGGGTAACACCCCGATCTGATGGGAAAGGCATACACCCTGCTCTTGGTACCCCCCCCCCCCAGTCAATAGAGATGTGGCCTTATTGTCAAGGGTTCACTAATCTGATAAAGGAAACATGGACCCTTATCCCAGGAAGTTCCCACCTGGAAGGGAAAATGGGGACCACCTTGCCCTTAGGGAGCTCCTTCTGATGAAAGTAGACAGAGCTTGTGCTGGGGGGCTACCAGTCTGACGGGGGAGACAGAACTTCAGGGAACTCCCTGCCTGATGGAGGGAGGCAGTCCTCATCTCCCCTGAACTCCTAGGGTGATGGGGAGACAGGGCCCTTCCCAAGAGAGCAGCTCTGCACTGAGGCTTTCAGCTGCTGAGATCTCCTTCCCAGTACCTGGAGGGAGGCTGCCCACCTCCCTACCTGCGTGAGGAGCTTCAGCACCCTTGGGAGTCCCAGCCTGAGCTCTCACACACCCAGCTGAGAGCTGCCAAGCTGCACCGTGGGAGGGGGCTGGGCCAGACGGTGGAAAGTTCGGGAGGGAAGGGCGCCGAGCCATCACTATCTCCTTGCAGACTCTCAGGGCCAAGCTCATTCCCTCTGCTGAGCCTCTGTTCACACTCCTTGCCCTCCTCGTGCACCTGCACCCTCTCTTGTCTTCTCTGCAGCAGGCTCTCGCTCTGGCTGCCTGCTCTTGGACTCTCCAACCTTCCCTTGGGCATTTGGGGAAGGCTCTCTGTGTCCACTCGGCCCTCTGTGTCCACTAGACCCTCTGTGTCCCCTTTGGTGTTGGGTTGGCTTCACCTGCAGTGAAGCCCAACAGCAGTGCCCCCACCCCACCCCCGCACCGCGCGGGGACTGGGGCTGGGTGCCCTAACAGAATGTCTCTTCTTTGTCACAATTAGCACACATGGTACGTATGGTTATCCCCATTTTACAGACAAGGGAGTAGAGACCAGAGGGGTGAAGTCACTTGACCCAGCTCACACAGACCCACAGACCATTGACGTGCTTGCCTGTGCTGCTTCGAAACGCAAGGATCCCAACAGTGCCCCAGGAATCCTGGGTTCTAGTCCCAGCTCTGCTAACTTGCCACGAGCCTTGGGCGAGTCACTTCTCCTCTCGGGGCCTCTATTTCTCCAATTGCCAAATGTGACTGTGAGGGGTGGCAGGTGATAGGCGTGGTGTCACCCTCAAGGGGGTATTCTTTGTCCTTTTGTTGCTCAGATTCTCTGGGCCAAGTTGTGCAGGCAGAGTGGGGCTGCCAACTTGGGGAGGGTTGGATGCTATGGGGGGGGTGTGCATGGGGAAGGCAGGGCTGGAGCTCGTGGGCTCAGCGTCTTCATCAATGGCGACGCTGAAGCTCCCTACATTGCATTAAAATTTTTTTTTTGGTGGCACCATGTGACAAAGTCAGCCCCTTGTTACAACCGCTGCTCTTCTTCAGAACTTAATTAGAGCACTTAATTAGAGCACTCTGCCTTTCTCCCCTCTCTCTAATTAACATGCGGAGGGCCCTGCAGCCTAAACACCCCAAATAATTGCGACCGGGGCCCTGCAGCCCAGCCTGGCCTCATTACTGGCAGGGTGGGGCTGTGGGCCCAGCCGCCTTCGCAGATGGAAAATTGGTGACAAGAAAGAGCCACAGAAAGAGGCCTGACCTTGGGGCCCTGCCTATTGAGAGTGCAGGCCTGGGGGGCTGGTGCAAGATGCAGCTCCCTGGAGCAGCAGCTGAATCCCAGTGGAGGAGCTGGGGTGGGGGGAAGGGAAGGGCTGGATTATGGAGTCCAGAGCCCTCCCCAGAGACCAGGGGGATGAGGAGTGAATTATTCCAATGGATGACGATGACGGTGATGACGGTGATAATTATCACAGCTACGCTTTATTGGGAGCCCCATCTATGCCAGGCACTGTGTTAGACACTGCAGGCAAACTTCACAACAGCACTGTGAGGAAGACGCCATCATCACCATTTTATAGGTGAGGAAACTAAAGGCCAGAGAGATGAAGGAACTGGCCCCAAACCACACAGCTGGTGAGTGGCAGAGCTGAGACAGAATTCCAGGAGTGTTGGACCCCACAGCTTGTATGGCTGGCTGTTGGGAGAAAGAGGAATCTCAAATCGTGCCTGATTCCACTCTCAGGGAGCTCGCAGCATAGACACGGGCTCAGACCACCCCACCCAAGGAAGTATGATGATAAGAGCCCAGGGAGGGGGAGCCTTGAGTTATGGGAACCCAGAGAGAACTTGGTCATAGCCCTGGATACAGACCTGAGCCCTATCACTTACTATCTATAGGGCCCAGGCAGGTGGCTACACCTCTTTGAACCTCAGTTTCCTCATCTGTAAAATGGAAGCAATTCTTCTCTATAGGATTGGGGATGATATGTGTAAAGGTGCTTAATACAGTATCTGACACAGAATGGGTACTCGCAAATGACAATTCACTTTCCTCATCTGTAAAATGGGGGTAATGTGAGTACCTGCTCCCCAGCCTCAACCTGAGGAGTGCATGGGATAAAGGCTGAGAGCACCCGGCGTGCTGTCACCATGACTGGTGCTCCACAACCGTAGGGGGTTGGGAGGGTGGGGCGGTGACAGGCCTGGCTCTGGGCCCTGAAGGGGGAAGAGGGGCAGGAATGTGAGGGGCCACTCAGGCCCTGCAGCACAGCCCGGGGTCTGGGGACCACTGACTCACCCCTGACGGAGGATGCACCATCCAGCCCAGCTCCGCCGTCGCGGTAGTGGAGTCCATTAGCGTTTCTGTGGGGAGAGCAGAAAGTCACCGCCCCGCCCTGCCCACCGGGCGCTGTCAATCACTCTGTCCTGCGGTAAGACCCCAGCCCACGAGGGCCTCCTTCACAGAGCACCGCCTACTTCCATTGCCCCAGTCGACTGGTCCCCATTCTTCAGACTGCCCTCCTGTCAGACCCCACCTCCCACACCATAGTCCCACCTACTCCCACAGCCTAGCCAATCAACCGGCTCCATTCCTCCAGGCCCCGCCCCTCCAGGCGAACTTCCACCTTTCCATCACGGTCACGCCCCTTTCCCAGCCAATCCTGCCCCCAACTTAGGAGAGGGAGGGTCTCACATCCGGTAAACCTGGTATCTCCTGGAGGGGTTTCAGGGCGTCCACTCTAAACCGTAGATATTTTACATCAAACTTCCGGTATCTGTTTGCTTTTCAGCTTGTGTCAAATTCTGAAAAACTGTCCCAGTTGAGCCCCCTCACTTACCCCTCCTCTGCCCCCTTCTCCAGGAACCTGGAGTCCTCCATCATGTCGCCATCCCTGGGGACCCGGCCTCAAGGCTCAGCCAACGCTGCCCCAGGAATAGGACCCTGGGGCGGAGGGGGGTGGAGGGCAAGCGCCGTGCCCAGTGGGGCCAGTTGGCACATGCCCTCTGTGGGTCCAGGAGACTCAGATCAGCCTCGGAACCAGCCAGCGCTCACTTCCCTCATCCCAGCAGCTGGAGGGATGGAGCCATGTGGCCTCAGGGGGAGGAGACCCGCAAGGCCCTGGAGAGTCCCATTCACCCCAGGTCAGGATCAGGACCCCCATCCTCTACCTCTTCCTTGCCATTAGGGTTTGAAAACACTTTTTGAATCCAATTACAATGCATTGAATGGATTTAAATTAACCCTTTTCTGGAATTCATTCAACAAATACACCCTGATGCCCATTATGTACCAGGCACTGTGCTGGGTCCCCTGAGAGAGAAAACGGTGAGCAGCGAGACCCTACTATGGAGCTGTGCACAGTCTGGTAGTGGGGAGGAGGTGTGAATGCAAATAGCCATAAGGGAATAGGTAGAGAAACCTAGAAGGTCACGGTGGGAACTTGCATACCACCCCACTCAGTGAGTGTGGATGAGAGGCATGCTTGCTGCTATGCTCCAGCTCTGTGCCCAGGGCAGGCATCACTAATCGACCCTCACACTCTGCAGCCACACAGTGCTTCTCACCACAGCGATCCAGGAAACAAATACTGACCATTTGAGATGCTGCCCTGGTCCAGCCCGACTGCCTCATTTTGGAGACAGGGTAACTGAAGCACAAAGAGGAGAGGGGGCTTCCTAAAGATCACATAGGAGTTGGTGGCAGAGTGAGAAGGGCAGGTAGGTCCTTCCTTCTACCCTATAAACTTCTAGGCACTTCAAACAATTAGTTTGATGGTCTGGGCTGGATGAACCAGGGCCAGAAGATTGGGGGCAGTGTACCCAGTGTCCAGGCCACTGAGAAGGTCCCAACAGTACGTAATGAGGGCTTGACCTATGCTGGGGGTGTTGGGAATGGGGAGTTGAGGGGAAGCATTTGGACAGAGGTGACCCCGGCAAGACCCATGAGTTGATAAGAGAAGGTGCAGAAGCACCTCCATGACCACCTGTGGCTTGTGTTTGTGGTCACTGTGTCCCTTTGCACTGGGGGCCGGTGCCGGGAGGGAATGTGGGGTGGGGGTGCCAGGGACGGTGGAGCCAGTGCCAAGGGCATCTTTTTGATGGCAAATTGGAGGGAAGTTCTATTATGCTGCTTTGGAGCTGAAAAAAGGGTTCCTTTTCACACTCCGAATGCTACAGATTTTTCTTCCTGGAGAGAACAAGGGCTGAACTTTTAACCTGTTTTCTCTCATCGGCCTCAGCCAGAGACGCGCCAAGCCGGGCTCTCTGCCTAGGCCAGAGGAACAGCTGCTGGGAGCTGTGTCGAACAAGGGAGAGGAGAGACTCTGCTTGGGACGAGAAAGGGGTCGGGCGGGGGAGGCCAGCCCGCCAAGCAGGTGGCCCCACCTCTTGGCTGGATTTCTGGGCTGACCCAGAGGCTAAGCACTAGAGGATTCCACAGCCCGGAGAAGGAGGGGCTGGGAACTGACATCCTCATTGTACAATGGAAACTCAGGTCCAGGGAGGGCAAATGACTTGCCAAAAGTCACACACTAAAAGCTGAGGCTCAAACCCTGGGCTCCCAAGAAGCTCAGGCCTGGGGGTTCCACTGCCCCCCTGTGCCTTCCACCACTCCTGGCCCAAAACATGCTGGGGGAGGATCTCGGCAGGATGGGAAGTAAATGGGCCAGCTGTCTCACAGTCAGGAAGGGACTAAGAGGGAGTGGGAAGTTTGCAGATTCCCTAGGGAGCAGGTGGGATGGCAGGTACCTCCTTTGTTCCCGTCTCCTGTGCCAGGCCTGGCTTTGCCTGGAAGCCTGGCTCTGTGAAAGCTGTCACCCCTCTGGGCTGGTGGGAGGCAGCACATGGGTGCTGTTCTCCCCTCAACTTCCCCTCAACTTTTGCTTTTCAATTTTTTTGTGTGTGCATGTGGAGATAGGGTCTTGCTATGTTGCCCAGGCTGGTCTCTAACTCCTGGCCTCAAGCAATCCTCCCACCTCAGCCTCCCAAAGTGCTGGGATTACAGGTGTGAGCCACTGTGTCCAGCCCGGTCTTTCAATGTTGGCGCCTCCCTCTACCTCTGCACAAAAGGCAGGTACGCAGAGCAGAGAGACCTGGGGTCTGGAGGTCAGGGAGAACTGGATTCTATTAATAATACTGGCTCTGTCACCTCCTTGCCTGATAACCTTGGACCTTTCTAAGCCTCAGTTTCTTCACCTGGAAAGTGGCCAAAATACTTTCCAAGTATGGACGTGAGGACTAAAAGAGAGGGGAAATGCATTAGCTGGATGCCCAGCACACAGCAGACGGTCACTAAGTGGCTGGTACTATTTTTAGATGGAGTGCGGTGCTTTTTGGCCAGCCCAGTGCCTGCGCACACACTTCCTCCTTTGGGCTCATTAGGTGGCCCCTGAAAGGGAAGGCGGGTCCAAGAGGCTGCAACTTAGTCTGCCTGGCTTCCCTCACACCCCAGACTGCGCCTGCCAACATCTGACAAACATCAGCCCCTCGCTTGATGGCCACAGCCTTTGAGGAGCCCTTCCCAGTCCCTCTGACGCTGCTTTCCTGGGATACCCTGAGTTTCCTCTTTGTTCCTCTCAAACCAAGCATGAAAGTCCAACTCCTGGGGAATCTGGCTAATAGTTGTTGCCCTGAACGTCGATGGGTTCAGGAAGCCAAACTCTATTTCCACCACCGCACTTCCTTCCTCCTCCCCATCATATCCCAGACATCTCCTCTCTAATCCCAAAATCCACAAAGGGAGAGAACTCATGTCCACTGAGACCCTATTAGGAGCCAGAAACTCTCACCAACATTCTCAGAGGTACTTGGTACTGTCCCATTTCACAGATGCAAAAACTGAGGCTTCCAAAGGCTCAGGAACCCGTCTGGGGTCACACATCTACTCCATTCGCAAGCTGCGCCCCAGTTGCACAGACTGTGCAGTGCTCCGTCTCATCCCTGCACTTCTCGCGTCCTGTTCCTTCTGAGCTTCTCCCCTGTACACCTTCTTTGCCTGCCCTAATGCTCCTTATCTGTGAAGTCTCAACTCAGGTCACCTCCTCTAGGAAGTCCTCCTGAATCCACACCGCCCCAGAGCTCTGCAGCCACTGGTGTCTCAAGATGTCTCAGCACGTGCAGATATCCTGGGTGGTGACTTCCCCTGTGTGCTGTCCTCTCCCAAAGGCCTGTGGTCCCCTCAATGGTGGGTACTGCCTCCTGGTTCTGGGGCCCCCAAAACCCCGCACAGGGCTTGGCACAGAGCAGGCACCCTCCGCCTCCTGTAGGGCTTGACTCCTGCTAGTGTTCTGCTCCATCAGGGTTGCCCGGGCTCGGGCCTCTCACGCAGACACCCTTTATGACTTCAGCCATTTCTGCCCATAGCCCGCACCATTATTTAGTTACTATTTTTCTTCCAATAGACTCTTTTTTTCTTAAGTGCATTTTAAAGAGGGACAAAGTAATCATTATTACAAATGGAAAACCAATAGCGCTCGCCATAAAAAGAAGGAAAATAAACACAGACTATGACAATTAAAAACGTTCATCTGCAAACCACCAAACATCATTTCACGTCCCACACTTCGGGGCCGCTGGGCTCCATCGAGCTGCCTCTGAAGTGCTGCAAATGTCCCCATCCCTATCCCCGTTGTGACAGTGACAATCCCTCATGCAGGGGAAGCCGTTGTCACTGTATACAGATAATTAATCACCACATGCTGTGACAAGACCACAACGGGAACGTGCACGGTGGATTGTGGGTTATAGGAACTGGGTATGGAAGGAGGGGGAGAACATGGCGAATTTAGGGGTGGCTTCCTGGAGGAAGTGACCCTTGCATGGGGGCCTGAAGGGAGTCGGGTGATGCTGAGTGGGAGGGCGCGCTGGACAGCGGGGACGGCAGAGGCAAGGCAGGGAGGTGAGCTGAGCAGGGCCACGGTTTGTGGGAGTCGGGTGGTGGGGAAGGGGGGGACTGGGAGAGGTGGGAGCTGGGAGCTGAGCCTGGGAGGTTATCGGGGGGCTGCCCATCAAAGGTCAGCGCTCTCCGTGCTCCTCTGTCGGGAGCTGTCTGCCCACAGCCTTGCCAGCCTTGCGGGTGCCACCTGCCCCCAACCCTGCCGACTCTGCCCGCCCAGCCCAGCCCTAGTGAAATGTCTGATTTCCCGGCCTTGACGGCTCGTAGTGCCCATTGAAAAAAAATCCCAATGGATAGATGAGGAAAGTGAGGCTACGTAGATTCTTAGCATCCAGGCAAAAGCTGGCAATGCGGCCGCCAGCCCAGAGAGCCTTCCCTAGTGGGGAAACAGGGATCTGGGCCATAGGGAGCGACTTCAGTCCTAGCCCTACTGTGCCCACGCCCCCTCTCCTTCCTGGAGACTGCACAGAAGAAAGCAATCAGGAGGCCCTGCGTGTACAAGCTGGGGAGGCCCGACGGCCCCTCCGGCTACGTGTGAATGAGCAGTGTGCATTTCAGAAATATTTGAGCTTAAAGGAGAGACACACTGAAGTCGTTAGCGCTAGGCTGATAGGAGGTGGCTGTGCGGGGCCCCTTGCTCTCCGGCTGGGGCTGGCGGGTTGCCCCCTGCTCCTCGATCCATCCTTGGCCAGCTCTGTCTGACCCCCTCACGGGGCATAATTTTCTAGGGCCACAATTCTTTAGAGCCACAGGCACGACACAATTTGTCTGCACTAATGACAGCGTATGAGAGTTTCAAAGCCACAAGGAAGACACTTTCATTCGGTACCTATGTGTGCCAAGTCCTGGCTAGGGCACTCTAAATGCCATTTCTGGCTCATGGCAACCTACGGGGAGCATAGTGTTATTAACCCCATTTTATAGATAAGGAAACTGAGGTCAGAGAGGGGAAGTAGCCCACACAAGGGCACATTGGCAGGGCTAGGATTTGAACTCACATCTGTCAATTCCATATCTGTGTTATTTTTAAGATGCCATAGCCATAGTCTTAAAAAACAGACAACACAAAACAAAACAAAACAAACCATCAGGGCCTGTGTGTGTTTATTCTCTCCCTCTGTGTGGGCCTGTGTGAAGACAGGAGGGGAAAGAGGGGAGGGCGGCAGCGGAAGGGCAGACTGTCCCCACCAGAATCTTGGCGCTGGCACTTTCCAGTGTGTGACTGCAGACAAGCCTATTCTCCTCTTGGGGCCTCAGTTTCTGCATCTGCAAAACGGGTCATTGTGAGAATTAAGCGACATCATGTAGGTGAGTCCTGTTGATCTGACGCGTGCCAGGGTCTGTGCCTGCCTTGCTCACCGCTGTACGCTCAGCACTGAGAACCGGCCCCGGCACACAGCAGATGCAGCCACGTCCAGCCTCCACAGGGCAGCGGGGTGATGCTTCTAAAGCTCGTGTCTGATCGTGTCTTAACTGACCTTGATACCTCTCAGAGTTTCTGCTGCCCGAGGGTAAAGTCCTAGCTGCTCAACAAGGCTTTCAAGGGCCCTGCCAACAGGGCCAGCTGATTACCTTCCAGCCACTCTCTTCCACATCCCTAGTGTCTGCCCAGCTGTCCTGAATTTCCTTCTGCTTGCAGAAGGCACTATACTTCCTTGAGCCTTGATGACTTGACCTTTCCAGATTTTTCTGCTTGGAAGGCCTGGCCCTTGTTGCTGAGTGAGCCTGGCTACACTCTCTTCCAAAACTGAGTTCAAAGGCTCCTTCTTCCTTCTTGCTGGCAGCCGTCCTGACTTCTCCTGCTCTGGCTGGGTTAAGTAACAAAGTCACGGTCATTCAATGAGCATCTCCTCCACCCAATGTGTGCCAGGCCCTGTGCCAGGCACTGGGGACACAGAGACAGATCGGCGGGTCCTTCCTTCAAGGAGCTCTCAGACAAGTGCCCAACATGTGAACTTACTCCATGCAGAGGCAGAGTGAGACGGCTGGTCTAGGCCAGGAGCCAGGAAACCCAGAGGAAGGAGGGATTAGCTTTGACCAGGAAATGAGGAAAGGCATCTCAGAAGAGGTGGCGTTTGAGCTGGGAGGAGAGGGAAGGGCACGCCACGCAGAAGGCACAGCAGAATCAAAGGCGTGGAGGTTGGAAACACTGGGGGAGTCTGTGCAATAGGAAAAGCGGTGACTGGCTCTCAGCGGCGGGCTCTGGGCCAGGCGTTGAGCATTCATTATCCCATTTCGTCGTTAACTGTTTGTGAAGTAAGGACTTTATGATCTCCCTTTACAGATGGAAAAACTAAAGTTTAGTGAGGTTGCTCAAGTTTAGAGAGGTGGTTTCCACGGCCAGGAAGTGGTGGCGCTGTGTCTGCCTCACACCAAAGCCCACGCTCTTAACTACTGCACCATGCCGGACTGTCTGTCCCGTGCAATGGGAGCAAAATGCTTCACAGGGTACAGTAGCACAGGCTGGGGCCAGACTGTGGGGCTGAGGAGCTTGGGTCTTGCCCCATAGGCAGTGGGGAGCTATGGAGGATTGCTGCAGCGGGTAGTGACATGCTGGTCACAGGCTGGTCCTGGCAGAGGAAATTAAGCTACAGTTGGGAGCCAGCTAGGAAAAGGGTTGAAGCTGAGGAAAAATGGACACCTGGTAGCTGCACCAGGGGTCTTTGCCCCCAGACTGACCAGCAACCCACAGCCCAGGCAGCAGATCAGCCTGACATGTGACCCAAGCAGCAGATGCCACCCTGGACTCTCCCCAGCGGTTCCTGCTGCACCCTGTCTGGGGCTAGTGGGGCTGAGTGGGGACTCGAACCTAGGCCTGGCTGGCATCTCATGACCTGCTGAGATGCCAGCCACAGCCTGGAGGCCTGACCCAGACCATCAAAGGCCAGGAGTCAGAGCACTCTTTCTAGGGTCTAAATTCCAGTGCAAAGAGAAGGCAATAGTCAGGAATCGGGAGGTAAAGTTCAAGGCCACCAGCCAGCTTGGAAAAGTCACTTCACCTCTCTGAGCCTCAGTTTCCTCATCTGTAAAATGAGGACGACAAAATCCTTGTTTGTACCCAAGGAGGAGTTGAGTACAAAGGGTTTGTGTAACATGCGAGGCTGGGCGATGCCAAGGCCACAGGGAACATCGCGGACGCTGTGGAAGCCACCTGTGGGCAGGTGCTTCAGCAATACCATCTCGTTGACGTTGCAGGGCAGACTTACCAGGAAACAAAGGCGCAGAGAGATCAAGGGCTCCCGCAAGGCCACATATCCAGGAAGGGGCAGAGCAAGATCTGGCCCCTTTGGTCTGATCCCAGAGGCCACCTTTCCCATGAAAGGGAGGGAAAATCACTGCTTTCATCTCTCAGCGTGCTCGGTGCCAGGCCCTGAGTTCAACACTCTGCATAGCCTGTAAAGCTGGTACTCTTATCCCATTGTACAGATGTGGAAACTGAGCCCAGAGAAGCTCAGAGATCCACCCAAAGTCACACGGCTGGTAAGCAGAGCTGGGATTTGAACCCAGGTCAGCCTGACTTGGCTTCCTGAGGCCACTCCTCTGAAAACATGATGAGGATGGGAGCCCAAGAGGGCATTAGGTTTATTGGCCCAAAGCAAGGTGAGTCGGGGGTGGTGATGCCAGACAAACCCTGGGCAGCCTCTGGAAGGCTACGGATTTTTCTGAACGGAAACCTGTAACAGGCAGCACGTTGTTTTTCAGCTCGGCCCCCTGCTCGGCCCTCAGGCTCAAGGAAAGGGAGGGGACCTGGCTAATGTAAAATCCTTCTGCCCGAGGACTCTCGGAGTCCCCTCCTTGTCCTCCTGCCTTCAGAGGCCCTCCTCTGCCTCGGTTGCCTGCCTGGAGCCTGCTCGTGTTTTCTCAGGCCCGGGCAGAGGAGTCCCCATGACGCCGGCTCCTCCACTCTGTCCCCCGCCTGCCCGCCGCTGGCCTGGGCATCTGCCAGCGCCGGCCGCCCCGGCTGAAACCCAATCCTCCGGGCCAGCCGGGCTGCTCGCTAACAGCGGGCTGCATTGTGCAGCCGGGGCTTCGGGAGAGTTTGGATTCGCTGCTTGGGGACCCACTTAACCTCCGCAAAGGACAGGATGATGGATGGGGGTCTGGGACAGGGTTGCTGGGGGGTGGGGTGGGTGGTAAATGAACACCAGGGCTTGCTGGGGAAGAAAAGAAGGGAGGCAGGGACAGGAACGGCCCTTGGACATGTTAAGAGCTCTTTCAGTTCTCACGACAGGCCTGAGGGACGCCCGTAGTGGTCCCATGTTATACGTAAGGGAACCGAAGTGCTGAGGGGTTAGGTGACCTGACCAAGGTCACACAGTGAGTCAGAAACTGAACCCAGGCCTCCCGCCCTTGAGCCTTTCCGACACACCAGGCTGCGCTTCCCGGCAGCATCTGCCCAGCGGCTGTTCATTCTTGCAGCCCTTCGACTAAATGAGCCCAAGCACGCTTCGCATCTATTAAGTAGGGAAAGAAGGATAATCATGGCAGCTGGCATGGCCGGGCGCCTACTGTGTGCCTGGCACTCTGCTTTGCACTTTGCTCCCTCATCTCGTGAGGTCCTGATGTGACCCACTGAGGGAGGGACAGTGTCATGGCCCTTTTACAGAAGAGGAGAGGAACGGTCAGAGACGGAGTCCCCTTAGCAAGATGTGGCAGAGTCGGATCCTCTCAGGCTGGCCAACAGAGGCAGGAGGCCCGGGCACCCCGCTGGTTACAGGTGGCACCCCTTCTGAGCGGTTCTGAATATTGTGCGGCTCCCTCTGCCCACAGACGGAGCCCCCACTCTGTAGCTGGCACGTGGAGCACTGTTCCTTCTCCCTGCGACATTCCTGGCCTGGTCTGGCCTGCCCGGGACGCTCAAACACACCCTTCAAAACCCATCTCAGATGTCACTGCTTCCAGAAAGCCTTCCCTGATGACCTGGCACCAGGGCTCCCACAGTCCTGTGTGTGTTTCCCATCATCGTACTTGTCACCCTGCCCTGTGACTTTCTTTTACTCCAGGGCCCCTCAACTGGACTGCGAGTGCCTGGCCAGCAGGGCTGAGTCTGGTTCACTGTGGTAGCCACCAGCCTCTCTGTTAAAACCACCTTACCCCTGATCACCCGGGCCTAGCCAGACATCCGAGGCTCTTTCCTAATGAAGCCATCAGTCTGGGTGTCTGGATCCTCCCTCCAGGAAATATGGCCACTGGTATCTAGATGATTCCACATACTATAAATTTCAAAGCACTTGCTCTGTGCCAACCACTGTGCTGAGCTGTCACAGGTATTATCTTCTGCTGCTCACATGCCTTATGAGACAGAATTATTATTGTCCCCATTTACCCACCCACCTGTCGCCCATCCACCCATTCATCTCACTCACCCCATCCATCTGTCCCATTCTGCTCACCCTATAATCCACCACCCACTCATCCACCCACACATCTAGCATCCTGCGTCTGTATCCATTCATCACCTGTACATCTTCGTGCTGAACCAAACTCCCTCCTTCCTTTTGTCTTGCAGAAGGTGGAAATACCCTTCAGAGAGGTTAAGCAACCTGCCCAACATCACACAGCTCATAAGCGGCAGATCCAGGAGTTGAACCAGGTCCTCATTTAACCACTCTGCCCTGTGGCCTCTTTGCTTTCTCACTTTATTTCTCACTGTCCTGTTGCATGCAGGTTTAATCTTATAAGTCACCTCAAATCCTTTTGGATGTGAGTGGAGTGTAAATTACAAATCGATAAGACACAGGCCACCGTAAGTCCAAGCCAGGGTCTGTCAGGTTGCAGTCAATTAGCAAGCCTGCCGCAGGACCTGCTGGGACTCGATCTATTTGCCTAATTGGCACTGGTTTCCCCCAGTGAAGGACAATTAGCTCAAATCCCAGAGCCTACACCACCCTTCCGCTTCTGGGCAAGGTGTCAGGCATTTAGCTACACGAAATGTACTGTTCATTCATTCACCCATTGACCCATCCATCCACTCATCCATCCATCCATCCATCTTTCCACTGAACCAACCTCCCTCCCTCCCTTTTCTTTCCTTTCCACTTATCTATCCACTTGCCCATTTGTTTACCTACCCATCCATGCACATCACACACTTACACATCTACACATCTGCTATCCCTGCCTCCCTGCCAGCCAGCATCTGTCAAACACCTACTGTGCGCCAGGCCTGTGCTAAGTCCTGGAGAATCAAAAATAGGCATTGTCACTGACTTCAAGATAATTGCTGATTTGGAGCAAACCCTAAACTCTTACGGATCCCAACCCTAGTGCCTAAGGACTTTCCAAGCTCCACATTCCACCCTTGGATTTGGCCCCTTGCTCAGTCTGGTATCCTGGGTTCTGTTCTGCTGCCTCTGAGTCCGGCTTCCCTCTGCCTGCAGATAGCCCCTTTCCCCAGGGCCCCACCTGGCCTGTTGACCTGCTTCCCAATCACATTAGGTATGGACATGGCCGAGGCCAATCCCAGCCCACAGAGGGGCTGGTGAATGGGAACTTGAGCCCAGATTCGGCCCCACTCCCACCACAACCCCCTGTTCCACAGTGTGCAGGGCGGACTCCAGCATAAAGAGACATAATCCTCCAGCAGAGGAGGGACCCTCACCCTGCCTGTGGGTCAGAGGAGACTTCCCAAAGGAGTGACACCCGGCATGAACCCCAAATACTGAGTAGGAGACAGCCACACAAAAGGAAGGTGGGAAGGGGAAGAGCTCAGACAGGGAGAGAGGGTGCTCCAGGCAGAGGGGACAGCTTATACCAAGGCTGGGAGGACAGAACCAGCAAAGCCCTTCGGGGAGCTACACGAGGGTGAAGGAAGGCCCAGGAGAAAGAGAACTCCAGATGCCACAGCATCTGAATGCCAGCTCGGAGGGCTAAGACTTAACCCCAGGGCCAGCAGGGAGCCATTGAAGGGGCCTTTCTCAGCTGTCGCTGCATTTCCTTGTGGAACGGATCCATTTTATAGAATAGGAAATTGTAGCCCAGGGATCAGAGAGGCACAGAGGGCTGTCCCAGGCCACACAGCTGCTCAGGAGCAGAGCGGAGATTTCACCCCAGGTCTGATGGCTCCAAAGCTGTCATTTTTTCTGAGAGCGGCTGCTGCCTAGGAGGAGACATTTCCAGAATGCCTGCATCCCTCCCACGTTAACGATCCCCTCCAGGCCCGCCTCTGCGACTCTTGGCAGTGTGGGTGCAGTGTCAGAACGCCCCAGAGTGCCATCTCTGCTTGGCGTGACTCCCCGGGCCCTCTTGCCAACCGCACCTGGCATTCCAGGCGGCTAAGCAGGCACGGCTCTGCCGGGGCGCCTTCTCGCGCGTCGATGTTTCTCAGGAGAGTTGCTCAGCAATTTCCCATCATCATCTTCACGATCAGAGCCTCCATGTCTCCATCATCAGTTGCCGTTCATTTCCCACCGACCCGATACCCCGAGAGGCCATGCCAGGCAAAGAGCTGGCCCGAGGGCTTCCGGCAGGAGCTGGTGGAACCTGACATGGCTGGGCATGGGAGGGTTAGTGGCAATAGGAAGAGCCTAAGACGCAGCAGGGCTTGAAATGAAGGAGGACCTTGGGGCAGAGAAGACGCAGGGGAAGTGCACCCTGAGCCGGCTGTCAGGAGGAGGACACTGGCCTGGAGCCGAGGGAATACCGCCTCCGCCAGCATCTCCATCATCGTGGTTACCATTTACTGAGCACCTACCACCTGCCAGGTGCTGTGCCATGCAGACATCTAGCATCGTCCAAAACCCTTCAAGGGATAGATCATTCGCCCCATGTAGCAGATACGTAAACTGAGGCTCAGGGAGAATGAGTGGGCCAAGATCCCGGCAAATTGGCTGCACGTCGGCGAGGAAGGCAGACTTTGATTTCTGGGCTGCATGACTCAAACTCCTTTCACGATGCCAAGGAGACTTTTGGGAGTCCAGAGTCTCAGGTGAAGGCCGAGGCATGTGGTGGGGTCAGGAAGGGTGGGCTTCCGGGCCCGAGGGTGGTAGCAGGGAGCCAGGGAGCAGGACGGTCTGGTCCAGAGGTGGGAGGCTGTTGCCAGGCAGCGGAGTGGGCAGACACAGGCTGCCTGATCCCCGGCACGGTGTTCTGTCTGCCACAACCCGTGGATGTCACTGCAGTCTCTGCGGAGTGTCAGGAGCGGGGTGCTGCCCACTCGGGGATGCAGCCACATCACCTGAAAGGGGCTTTTCTTGTCTGTGCCGGAGACTCATTCCATGAGGTCCCCAAAGGCTTCTGGGGGAGGTGGGGCAATTCTGGGAGGAGGCAGGTCCCTCTTCCTCTCCTGTGATGTTACAGCCTGCCGGGCCCGAGCTGCCTGGGACACTGACCAGGCACTGAAGGGGCAGGTGGAGACACCTTCCTCCCCTGCCCTGAGGGGATGACCTAGACCACTGTGACACTCAAGGCCTTTGGTGGGCTGGCCCTGGCCTCTGACCCCAATAGCACCTCCCTGAGCCCGACCTTCTTATCTCCCAGTGCTGAACCCCCGCTCTTGGTCCTGGCCCTGCCTGGAAAGTTTGGGGCCTTGCAGGCAGGCCAGTGTGAGTGGAGGCCTACAGAGAGGGAGGGACGAGGAGTTTCCTAGACACGCGAGGCTCTTTTTTTGCCACTTTGCACCTGTCCAAGCTGCTTCCCCTGCCCAGAATGTCCACCTTCTTCAGCTGGAAAACTGCTATTTATCCTTAAAGACTTAGCTTAAGCATCTCTTCCTCTGGGAAGCCTTCCCTGACCACCTCCACTTCCCCAGCTTGAGTTAGATGCTTCTTCTCTGGGCTCCAACTCACCCTCCAGAGTGTGTCTGATGCCCTTTCCTAGCCTGGTGTTTGGACTGGGCCTGGGGTCCTGCCATGCCTACTGGATGTGAAGGCCATTGTCATCCAGAGTGACCTGGAGACAGCTTCCCCCAGGCACAGGGAGAGGCCATGTTGGACAGTGAGCAGGTGGCCCTATGCTAAGCCCACAGACATGACAGGCCTGGCCCTGCCCCAGAGCCAAGCCAAGCAGCAGCCTTGCAAGCTGCTGGAGGCGTCACTCTGCTGGTCTGGTCCTCTTGGGAGCCAGAGGCCACAGGGCCACAGGCCACAGCCAGGCCCTGCTCTCTGCCTGGTCAGTCCTCAACTCCCTAGTCCCACGCCGGGGTTCCTCCTCGCCGGGAATTCTATACTGGTGGTGACGGCAGCAGCCTAGGGCGGCCCCTCAGACCAACTGACGCTGGAGGGGGCTGAGGAATTCCTGCTGTAATTGGGAAATTGGATCTGGAACCTCAAGCATCTCTCCACGCTGGCTTGCGTCCTGCTGGGACGGGCTGCTTTTCTGGTGGGGCTAAGGTGTGTGGTGGATGGTCCCCTTGGGCTGATGGGGGCTCCCAACCCCTCTGCTCTGTTGGCCCTCTCCTCCCCCCACCACAGGACTACAGCCTCAGTGACCTCATCTGGGAAATGGGAGCAGTAAAGGACACCTACTCACAGGTGTGGATGCAAAGCTCTCAGCACAAGGCCTAGCACAGTCAGCTCAGCCCAGGAGAGGTTAGTACCATAAGTGTCATCACCCCTCATTCACCCTGAGGCCAACAGAGCTGAGAACAGCTCCCAGAGGAACCTCTGGGGTTGGGTGGGATGGGTGGAGAGCTGCCTTTGAACAAGGACAATAATCGCCATCCCAACTTCCAGCCATTGAGTACCTGCTGGGTGCTACCGCTACCAGGCATTGTGCCAGCTACTTTTCATAGGTGAAACCACGTGATCTCCATTTAACAGATCAAGAAACTGAGGCTCAGAGAGGGACCGTGGCTTGCCTAGGTTCATCAAGGAGTTGGTGGTAGTGCTGGGATTCTCAGCGCCATTTTGGGCTTCCTTCTTGCTGCCTCCCTTCAGAGCTCACAGAGTCCCCTGTGCCGGGCCTGGCAGGGAGCGTTCACTTGGCCTTATTTAAAGTTGCAATTATCTGCCCCATTTCCCACTGGCTGCGGTTGAGCTCTCTGGGGAGCTGGGAAGACCCTGATGGAGGATGCCACGAACAGGGAGTTCCTAAGGAATCCTCCCCGGGCCTCCGACTGACTGAGCACGGGGAACTGCGCTCCTGCCGGGAGGTCCTCTTCCCACACCTGGCCTCTCTCCCCTCTGGCCCCACCCCAGGGAGCAGACCAGGCCAGCGGGGGGTTCTCCCAGGTGGCGAGGCTCCTTGTGAGTCCTGCGGAGGTTGTGAAGGGGTCACACCACAGGTGAGGCCTGAGGGATGGCAAGGGTGCAGCATGAAGGTAGCACCCAATGTAGAGATGGGAAGACTGAGGCAGGCAGCCTGGGGCTTGGTCCGATATCCCTTGGTGAGGTGGCAGTGCGTGGGGCCTAAAACTCAGAGCAACATAGACCTAGGAAATGGGTCCTAGAAAGCGCGTTGAGAGGTGGAAAGACAGAATTGGGGAAGGGCCCCAGGGTTGGGGGAAAGCAGGATAAAGGTGCTCACGGGGTGGAGTCCATGCCGTCAGCACGCGAGCGCCCCCCGAAGGCTTTGCAAGGGGGTAGAGGGCAACGGGAGCTCCTTCCACAGACGAGAGCCTCAGAAAAGAAGATGTGGGCCAAGGCCAGGTGTCAGACACTCAGTGGTGGGGCCAGAACTGGCTCCCAGAGTGTCTGGCTCCGGGTCCCCCACTCCCCACCCAGACAGAGACTTGGACTCAGACGTACATCCATCCCCTTCTCCCGCATGCGGTCCTCAGCACCCCTGCCCACCCTCCCCACCACTCCTCTCCTCCCATTTCAACACCCTCCAACACCGAGCACCTCCTGCGTCTGCCCCTGCCACAGCCCCCACCTGGAGGAACCCACAGACTGGCGATGGTGACACCCAAGTGCCGGGGCCAATACCAGGGAACCGGCGCATCCCACAGCAAATCCCGGGGGGCTGAGAGCGTGGGTTCAGCAGCCACCTGGATTTGACCCCCACTTGGGGGTCAGCCCAGTGGCCCCAGGCAAGCCCCTACCTTCCCTTTCTGAGCTGTGGAAGGGAACAGATTATACCCACCTTGCAGGTGGCGGTGACAAGATCATGCACATAAAGCGCTTAGCCCAGAGCCCGGCTGCAGTAAGTGCTCAGTAAAACGCCGACTGTCGTCATTGCAACTCAAATTTCTACACGACTGGGCACAAAGCAGTCATTCAGTCAACAGAAGTTCTGATGTTGTTACTGCCCACACCAGCCAGGCCCGCCTGGCCAAGGCTGAGGCAGACAGGGTAACGGCCCCCAAAGAGGCCCACGTCCTAATCCCCAGAACCCGCGAATGTCACCTTATGCAGCACAAGGGACTTTGCAGATGAGATTAAATTAGGAGCCTCGATGTGGGGAGATCATCCTGGATTATCCAGGCAGGCCCAGAGTAATCACGAAGGGCCTTTTAAGAGGGCGGCAGGAGGGTCAGTGTTAGAGAGGAGGTGTGACGACGGCGGCAGAGGTTGGAAGAAGGAGACGCGAGGCCCGCGGGTGCAGCCTCTAGAGGCTGGAAAAGGCAGGAGACGGCCTCTCCCCGGAGCTTCCAGAGGGAGTGTGCCCCCCAACACCCATCTCAGCTCAGTGAAACCCGTGTCAGACTCCGAACCTCCAGAACTGTAAAATAAGAAATCTGCACAGTGTTAAGCCACTAAATTAGTAGTGATTTGTTACGACTGCAGCAGGAAACTAACCGGCCATCCTCAGCAGAGAAAGCGGTCGCCTCCCGCACATGCGCAGTGGCTCAATCTGCGAACCCCGCACACTCGCTCCACCCCCCCCCCCCGCTGAGAAAAGCCCTGGACCCTCTGCTGAGGGGGTCGGGTGTTGGGGGAGGGTCAGATCACTTTGGTTCACAGCTGTGGTTGAGGGGAACCCTCCCCCCATCCTGTGTGCCCGTCCAAGAGAGGCTTGGGCTGTGGTGGGGCCGATGTTGGTCCCATGTACCTGGTCACTGGTGGCCCCAGTGACAGTCTCTGTTCTGGAAGGATGGGAACGCAGGATGGGGCAGGCTGTCTCAGGGCAAGCCCTGCCCAGGAGCTAACCTTGCCAGAGCTCTGTGAGGCAGAAAATATTATCAGCTCCACTTTACAGATGAAGAAACTGAGGCTCAGAGAAGTGACCCTGTCCACGCTCAGGCCACTTAGATCCTGGCAGTGGACCTCAGCTGGGGCCTGGCCGTGTGTACCTGGGGCTGCTTTCTGCCCCAGCACCCTCTAGGCCTCGAGGTAGGAACCAGGCCCCCTCCTCTGCCCACAGATGGTCTGTACAGTAGCTGGTCACAGGCACAGGCTGCTGCAGAGAGCTGGCCCCAGTGGAGAGGAAGAGACACTGGGACTCACTGGGAACCAGCACTGCTGGACGAATGCCACCCCGTTCTCGTGGGGAGCAGCTGGCGCCAGCGCAGAGCCCTCTCCTGTATGCTTCCCGCCGCTCGGGCCACCACGGCCCCATTTCACAGAAAGTTACAATGATGAGAAGGATTATAAGAATGGCCACTGGCCGGGTCCCTATCCGTGCCAGGCACCAACCTACACACTTGCCAATGTCACATTTTGTGTCCTTATACATCCCCTAGGGGGACATTCCTAAATCATCCTCATTTCCAACTAGGACATGCGGATTCAGAGAGGAGAAGGGGCTTCTCCAGGTCACATAGCCAGGGAGGGGTCAGCTGGGGGTAGGGGGCTCCGAAGCCCGCTCGCGCCACTCCCCTGGCCTCTAGTAACAACCCCTGCAGAGGAGGAGACGGACACAGGGAGGCTCCGGCTTGCTCAGGGCTCGGGGATTCGGTGCAGAGCTGGGCTGGGAGCCTGGGCTCCAGGTCCCCAGAAGAGGCTGCCTTTCTCTCTGCTGCAGGGCATGCCTGTGATACCCTCGGGAGGCGGGGGCTCCAGCCAAGGGCTCTGGGGCCCTGGGAGGGCGCAGGGGTGTCCAGACTCTGCCCAGAGACATGTGGCCCTGGTTCCACCTTCTCCTGTCTCTGGTGGGACACCCGCAGCTGGGAGCTGGGAAGCCAGGATCAGGGGACCCCGGTGGCCCTTGGTGCCACCAGGGAGATCGCCTGTACCCTAGCCCCTTCCCATAAGCCACCAGGAGACGTTCGCCTCAGATGACTCCGGGTGTGTTGGTGCCAGGCTGGACGTCTGCCACAGCAGGCCTCAGAGCCCCGCTCGGAATCCCGATCGAGCTATTTTTAATGTGCTTCAATTTTCATTTTCTTTTATTGGAAAACACAGATGGTGACTTGCTGCCCCCTCACACACACTGAGCAAGGCGCCGACAGGGAGAGATGCGCAGCAGACACATGTACGCCCCCTCCCTCAGCTGGGGAACCAGAGCCAGCAACCAAGACCTGCAGCTGCCTGGGCCTCAGTCTCCCCATCTGTGAAACGGGCTTTGCCGAGGGAGCCCACACACTCCCTGAACAGGGAAGGCAGCTCCAACTGGGCATTGGCAGGAAAGGGCGTCCAGGGTAAAGGGCACAGCTGCCAGGGGGAGGGAGGAATGATCTTAACACCCCCAGCCACGCTGTGAGGTCTCCCTGTCCCCATCCTGCAGCTGATGACACGGAGGCTCAGGAGATCAGGGATGCCCTGCCCAAGAGCCGGCTGCTGCCCCAGGTCTGTGTGAGCCCAACTCCAATGCTGCTTCTCACCCCTCTCCAAATCGTGTCCGTCCAGATGCTCTGTTATTTATTTTTTCCATTATAAAAGCAACCCATGCTCATTAGAGACAATTTGGAAAATAAAGAAAAGTCAGATGGAAGTGTAAAGTACAAAATAATAATTATCTCCCCCACGGGCCCTCCCCCGCTCCATGCCACTGCCAACAGTTTGGTGTGTTCTTTCCACTCTTTGTTTTTTGCTTCCCATCATTTGTCACACTTTTAACATCGCTTGGTGGTGGCACAGGGTAGCAGCCGGCTGTGCATCACAATGGACTCGGGCACTTTTAAAACACGCCAGCCCTGGCGTTCCCTTATCCCACGAGACCAGAAGAACTAGAATCGTGGGGGCAGGCTGGCAATTGGCCGCTGGGGGCCTGTATTGTCACCAAGCCTCCCAGGTGCTGCTGACACAGCCAGCCTGGGGCAGCCCACGGACCTGTGCTTGGCAAGACCACTGGCCCTGGAGGCAGCTGGCGTCACCTTGCTGGGCCATGGGCTGAGCTGTGTGGCCTCGGCTCAGTGCATTCACCTCTCTGAGCTGCAGTTTCCTTATCTGGAAAAATGGGAGCTTCCTTCGCAGGCTTGTGGACCTTATATCCACCTGAGACACAGCCACCCTCCCAAGGCGGTCATTATAACTGCCCCAAGGCCACTGTCACAAGTGTTCTGAGACCACTTTCCTGGGGTGGGACAATGGGGAGACCCCTGGAGCAGAAGAGGGGAGAGCGGGCTGCAGCGGGGGCAGCCACTCACAAAGGCCCTGGATGTGCTCCGCTGGCCTGGCCTCCTGCGTCTCGTCTCCCCCGTTTCATCACCGCCCCCAGACACAGGAGCATGGCACCACCCTCCCTCCTGTGGTCGGGATGGCATGAAGCAGATTCCTGGGGGCTCGGGCTTTGGGAAGGGGATAAGGCTGAGGACGTCTTCCAGCCCGAGGACGGGGTGGAGCTGCCTGACGCTGGGAAAGAGGGACACAGGTGGGGCCGGAGGAGCTTTTAGAAACGAAACCACAATAGATGTGATCGAGACCCTGCCTCTGCCACCACAGGCTGTCCCTGTCCCTCAAGACCAGGCCCCCACTGCCATGCCAGGAATGGACCTTAGTCCAAAGGCCCCCTAGCCCACCCTACCTGCCAAAATTCCGCTCAGTCTTCAAGCCTGGTTAAAATGTCATCTCTTGGGCTCCCTCAGCCCCCCTCTCTGTGAGCCTCCACCCCGTACCCCAACAGCGATATAATTATTTCTGAGTGCCCCACCCCCACCAAACTGGGGGGTCTAGGAGGCTGAGGCTGGGCCAGATTATGCTCTGAATAAGCTAAGCACGAGCTTCTCTATGTCTCAGTTTTCTCAGCTGTAAAATGGGTGAGTTGTGTTATCTGTCTGACTTGCTCAGAGATTAGGCATCTACAGCAAATGAGCGGATGCGGACGCATTTTGAAACCGTAAAGCGCGCAAGCCTTAGGCTGACGGGCAGAGTGAGTGTTGCGTGGGTGGGGCTTGGGGCAGGCCCTCTCCTGCACCCCCACCAGACCTGCTGTTGGGGCCATGGGCTGCAAGAGCCATCAGGCAGCCAGTGTGCCTGTGGTGAGGGGGTCCCTCCAGAGGGTGCTACTGTCATCAAGGAAGGTGAGTTGCTAATTGTCCCTTGTGAGAATGACACCTCCTCTAAAGTATGTCACAGAACACGATGGGGTGTGGGGTGAGAACGGCTTTGAATTCTCTGTTCAAAGGCTTAGGGCCACCTAGCCAGGGAGGCAGCAGGGCAGAGCCATTGGTGTGGACCTAGCCGTGGCTGAGCCTCCTTAAAGATGACAACAACGGACTCGGGCACAGCACTTCACAGTGTGCAAGGCACTTTCCTGTCACTCTCTCATGCTTTTCTTACAAGAGCCCTGCAACAGGGACATTCATTCATTCATCAGACCCTCCCTGAGGGCCTACGATAGGCCTTGTGCTGAGCTCGGCAGACTCCAAGAGGAATGAGCTCCAGCCCTCGGGGCGAGGCAGATCATGGGGGTGGAGGCAGGAAGGAGTCAGGGCAAAGACCACCGTTAAGCACAATGAAGGGTAACAGGTTCCCCAACAGAGAGGTGCACAGGGCGTGCCTGAGCCGCACAAAGGAGACAGGCGAGGCCCAGCACCCCCATTGTACAGATGAGAAGACTGTGGTTTGTGGTTCAGTGAGGCCAAGGGTTTGCCCAAGGCCCTCGGTGATTAGTGGCCACGTGGGGTCTGGTGCCCTTGCAGGCTGCTTCGCGGCAGGTGAGGAAGGGAGCCAGGAAGATAGCTGGGGAAACTAAGCAGAAGAAACAGCAAGTGCAAGGCCCTGGGGAGGGAGTATTCATTATCTCACTCAGTCATTTTCTCGTATGTTCACTAGTTAACTAACTCACCCATCCATCCATCCAGCAGACGCTGGGGGCGCCCTCCATGGGTACTGCTCTGTGCCGGGGGGCGAGGATGTGCACTGGGTCAGACAACCAGCCCCAGCCTCACCGACTGTAAACGCTTAAGGTGACCCCAGAGAGGGGTGCAGCTGGCCCCCCATCCCACCATGTTGCAGAGGGGGAAACTGAGGCCCAGAGAGGGAACCTAACCATGCAAGGAAAGACCATGAGTGAGAGATGGCGCTGGACCATGAGTCCTGTCTCTCAGGCCCCAGGTGGCAGTCAGAACCCCGTGCTGGCTTCAGAGTCACAGCTCCGGCCTGGTGCAAGGGCCTCATGGTGTCTTGCTTTGCGGATGTCCTGGGAGAGTGCCAGCTGCCCTGGGACACCCAGACCAGGGTGGCCCTTGATCCAAGGACTGCCTGGTGCCCTCCTGAGGCACTGCCATCTCATCCAGCTGCCCAGGAAGCCACCTGCTAGGAGGAACTGCCTCCCCCGGCACCCCTCGCCTGCACCCCGTGATCCTTTCCAGGCTGGGGCCCTGGACACCAGACAGGGTGCTTTCAAGTTCTCAGGGACCCTCCCCCTACCTAAAAAATATCCCAATACCTAAAAAAAAAATTGTTTACACATAATGAGCATAGTCTGGTTTTTAATATAATTAGGATAACCACTGCAGACAAGAAGATTGAGGCTCAATGTTTGCCCAGGGCCCCACAGCTGATAAGGCAAAGAGCTTAGATTCACGCCTGTCGGACCCCAGAGTCTGTTCCTAGGTTCCCTTCTAGAATGCTCTTGGCTCTTTCCCCATCCAGTCAAATCTTATCACCCGTCAATGGCCACTGCCTTTGGGAAACCCTCCCTGACAGCTCCCACCCGCCTCAATGCTCCCTGGAACCTGCCTGCACCTGCGTCATCCGAGAAGCCCCTCCACGGGTGTCATGTGGTCTCCTCAGTGGGGCTAGGGTCCCTCAGAGGGTGGGGCTCTCAGCAAACGATGACCTGAACCCTGAGCACCCTTGGGCCCTCACGACAGCAGCCCCACCACCACCCATGAGCATGGGGAAGTCACCCCCCCCATCATCTCCTCCTACCATTACTCTGGGTTTTAAGAAACGTTTTTAAGTGAAAAAAAGTATATGCTTATTATGAGATATTGAAACAATATAGAAGGGTATAAAGTGAAAAGTCAAAGCTCTCTCCCCAGAAGCAGTCACAATTACATATCATTTAGACATTTTACTGCACATAAAATGTATTTATAGAGGCATAAATGCATATTTATTCCTCTGAACGTTGCAAATGGAATCACACACGGCAAACTGTTCTTAACCTGCTTTCGTATCATAGACATCTTCTGACCCTGCTATAGAAGATTCCAGAACATTCTTTCTGCAGCCTCCTCATGTCTAAGGTTCTCGTATGTAGTCCCCCTCTATTCAGCCCTCAGGGTGTCTGTGAGGAGAAACTGAGGCAGCAGGTGCTGCCCTGTTCTGGGCTTGGCGAGTGGGGTGGCGTGGGGTGGGTTCCCAGGTGGGGACACGTCAGCACACGCCCGTGGGCTGGAGAACATCCTCCGGCTCTCCCCGCTCCCACCAGCCCCGTCTCACACACCCGCCGCCCCCGCCGCTTCCCCCACACCTCATAAATCTGCGGGGGACAGGCGTGCTCCAGCCAGCCGGGACGCCCTCCGGAGACTCCCGGATAAGGTGAATACTGGCCAAGGGTGGAGGGCTGGGGCTGGGGGCCCGTTCAGCACCTCAGCCCGGGACCCTGACCCAGGGGGCCTGGCTGCAGGGTCCCGGGGTCCGTCTGACTGAAGGCTCCCTGTGCTTCCCCAGGGGAACTTCCCAGGCCAGCCGCCTGGCTGAGCTTCCTGCCTCCCCTCCGGACCTTCCTGCCGCCCATCCATCCTAAAACCGCAGCCACGCAGGCCTTCCCCGAACACCCCTTTTATCATGTCACTCCCTGCGCGTGACCCACCAGTGGCTCCCCAGCGCCTGTGGGAGAAAGCACAAACGTCTTCCCCCGGAATTCCTGAGCTAGCCCCAGCCGCCCCCTCTAGCCCCACGGTCCCCATCCCACCCCCAAAGCCCTCGGCCCCCTGGTTTGGCTCCTTTAACCACGTGATCCCACTTCCCCACTCTGCCTGCATCCATGCAGCGAACATCCAAGTGCCCAGAGTCAGAATGTGGCTGCACCCCCAATGGTGTGACCCTGGTCACGTCACTTACGCTCTCAAAGAGCTACCGGTCTAGCGCTGTTGAGAGGACTGTATAAGGCGAGCTATGCAAATTGCAGGCACAGGACTTGGCCATTCGTAAGGACTCAATGTTAATAAATGTTCGTTTCCTTCCTTTCTTCACTGTACCTAATAATATTAATATTAATAATACCAGCAAGCAAACACAGTGCTTGTGCCAGGCACAATGGGAAGCATTTTTGTATATTAACTTATTTAATCTTCTAAACACTCATTTGAGAGGGGCCCTGTATTATCCTCATTTTACAGATGAGGAAACTGAGGCAAACAGCAGTGAAGTAGTTGTCTACAGTCACGTGGCCATTTCGGGGCAGAGTGAAGATTCAAATCCAGTGCATCTCACTCCCCCCTGAAGTCCCTCCTAGTGACACGGGTCCCCTCTCTGTCCTGTGTCATTCCCCTAATATCAGGAATTCAGAGACCCACACTGAGGGCACTGGGCTCAGAGTGGGGGGAAGGAGGGCAGAGCAGCCGGACAGATGGGCCTTTCCGCGGCATTGGCTTCTTGCTTCGACCACGGCTTGGCTGCAGATGGCCTCCTGCCTGTTCGATTTTGGGGATTCCCTCCCAGCATCCATCTAAAAATGTCTCCTGGCCTTTGTTTATCAAAATGGTGAAAGCGAGTGTACATGAATTCAGGGAAGGCAGGTCAGAGCAGCGACAGGAGATGCGACTTTTCTAGCTTGCCACATGCCTTGGACGCGTCGTCCCTTCCCCGCTCGGACCTCAGCTTTCTCCCGGGCGCAGCCTGTAGGAGGATTTAGTGGAAGCCAACACTGCAGTCTAGGACGCTCTAAAGGGAGAACGTTTCTCCCTTTTCAATTCCCTTCCATCCACCGATCCCTCCAAGAGAAAGTCTCCCCCGGGGCTGCTGAGACTAACACCTCTGACACATGCGGGTCTTTTTCAACAAAGAGAAAGCAGGAGAGCCAGCCTGGGGCTCCTCACCTCGTCTCACCTGCTCCTCACCTCACCTGTGGACCTCTCCCTTCTGCCCTGGGCCAGCAGGGGCCCCGCCTCCTCACCTGCAGCAGGTCCCCGGGAGATGGAGCCCCAGGTGCCCACAGCGGTGCTCAGCTCCGCAGCACGCCCTGGCGCTATCTTTGCCTGCCTCCCCGTGCCCCTCTCTGGTCCCCTGGACCCTCCTGTCAGGCTCCCCTCCTTTCTGCGGGAGCCCAGCCAAGAGAGGAGCATCACGCTCGAGCAGAATGTCATCGCCCTGCCCTGTCTCTGTTGTATTTATGGTTGCAGGTACCTTCTGTTTGCGTCAAGAGATGCTGGTGTTTGATTTACGGCAGGGATATGGACTTTCCATCTCAATACATTCACTCCCGTAAAGAGAAAAGTGAGTCATTTGCACAACAACAGTGAGAACGTGGCCCGAGATGGTAGAAATTGAGTCTGACAACTGGGAACCGCAGCACAGAAAAGGTGCTGAGCCGCTTCGAGCCCTGGCATTCTGGTTTGGCTTGGGGACATTCCTGGTATCTTCGTGGGCTGAAAGAGCTCCTGCCTGTCTCTCCTGGGGTACCCAGAGTGGGTCCTATGTCCCTGGGGTGCCCCTTAAGAAGCGCAAGGATGCCCTGGCAGAGACTTGGAACCCCCAGGGGCTCAATGCCAGCTGTGATCCGGGTGTCTCTGGCCTGTGCAAGGGGGAAACTGAGGTTGGGGAGCAGGGTCAAAGTCCTCCCCATTTCTTGAGATGTGAAGCCGGTGGACGAGGACTCATCCCTCCATTCCAGCACCCTCGGGCCGGAGGCAGAGATTTGGGGAAGGCCCCTTCCCCACATCTGGAGTTCATTACGCGGAGAAGCTGGAGAGGCGGAGGATATAAATGGGTCCAGCAAGGGCTTAGATAAATACTGGGATGATAGATCCGTACTGGGTTATTGAGGGGAAGCGAAAGGATGTTCAAGGAAGATCCTTAACCTTGTCAAGCTCCCCGACAAACTGTCCCCAGGGGGCCCGACCACTCAGCAGCCTCGTCTCCTGCCTCTCCCCCACGCGCAGCCTGCGCAGCCAAAGGCGCAGACGGCTCCCCCTCCGGACTCCAGGCTCTGGCCCGCCCTTGGACTCAGCTCAGGGAAGCCTGCCCTGGCCACCCAGGCTGGGTTTGGGGCCTGACCTTCCTCCATCAGGGCATGGGACTGACTTACGCGTATGTCTGCCAAAGCGACTGGGCTGGGCCTTGAGAGCCCAGCGGAGGACCCAGTGCGCAGTAATCATACGACAAGAACAGCCGCTGTTTATCGAGTGTTCACCACGGGCCGGTGTGTGTGCCAAGCATGTTACGTGCAGCGACTCATTTAATCCACATAACAACCTGGTGAGGCGTCCCTGTTTTACAGATGAGGAACCTGAAGCTCAGAGAGGTGACGCAACTTGCCCAGGGTCACACAGCCAGGAAGTGGGGGAGCCAGGATATAAATGCAGGCTTGCCCAACTCTGGGGCTCATGCCTTCTCCTACACCACGACGCCTCACCCCGCAGTGGGGGAAAAGAGACTGTTGACTGGAAGAATGAATGGGAAGCAAAACATCAGCCTGGATCCAATCAGGCCCTTTTCAGAGGCTCTTACAGAAAGGTGGGTTTTAATTTCCTTGTGTGTCTGTCTCGTCTATGCAGTAATGTGCGAGAGTTTTGCACAGTGATTTTTGTGTCTACACAAGGCATAAAGACAGTCATAAATAACACCTGCAGAGCACATCCGACATTTCAAGAACATTCATCACGTTTAAGCCTCACAATAACCCTGTGTGGTAGGTTTCATTCGAGGCTGGGAGAGGAGAATCGACGCACCCAAGGCCACATGGAGCTAGTGAGTGGCTGGAGCCCAAAGCCACTGTCCCCAGGGTGGAATTCCAGACCAGTGCCCGATTTTGAGCGAAGCTGGACCCCTCCTTGGGGGTCTTGGTTTTCTCATCTCTGTGGTGGAGCCAATGACCCTAATTCATTCTCCACTTCCCAGGAGCCTCGTGGAATAGAAGTCTGGTGGCCTCCATGACAAAGAGGTGGCCCTGAAAGGAGCTGAGTAGTGACATCACCCCTGCCTTTCCAGGTGTCAGGTGCTTCTCACCCCACGCATCCTCCCAGCCAATTGTCCTTGATCTTGCATATCCCACTTTACACCTGAGGATAGCACAGCTCAGGGGACTAGGCATCCCCTAAGGAAGGCCACATTGTGGGTGTGGAGCAGAAGTAAGATTTGAACCCAGGTCGGCTCACATCTCCTAAAGCAGAGGCCATGGAAGCTTCTGGAAAGGCATGGGGGCAAGAAAAGTGAGCAGTGACCAGCAGGCTTTGGACAGAGCTGCCCGGCTCAGGCTGTCATGAGACCTGGGAGAGAAGGCAGAGACATATGACAGAAGTCAGCTCAGCAGTGGCCCAAATGCTGACTTGGGCTGGGGCGTCAGGGCTCAGACCTGCCTGTTGCGGGAACGGCAGAGATAGCAGGGATCCCGTTACAGCACCCGGACAGTCTGGGCAGGTGAGCACACCTCTGCACTCCTGCCACCTGGCACCCCATCAGGGAGCAGACGGCAGGCGTGGGCGGCAGGTGAGAGCACCCATCTGCCCTGGCAGCTGACAGGCTCGGTCACTGTGTGACCTCTGTCAGGCCCCATGCCCTCTCTGGGCTTCAGCTTCCCCCTCCGGCAGAGGGCTTGGACTGACCAGTGTTCTTCAAACTGCCGTTGCCCCCGGACTATCGTTGGGACTTTGGCCATGTCTAGTTAACCACTTGGACTACTCTTTACTTTTAAATTGGTCCACCTATTTTTACTGAAATAAATTCAGCAAAGGAAAGTGAAAAAAAGGAAAGTGAAATCAGGTTGCTACTGGAATTAGAAGAAGACCAGCTCCCATCCCTCTAACCAGAGGCAGTTTGGGAGGCGGCTGAGAGCACGGGCACTGCAGCCAGCCCGCGGGGCCGTCAGCCTTGCTCTGACACTCACTGGGTGTCTTAACCTCTCCGTGCCTCCGCGAATCGTCTGCAAGAAGAAGAATACTGTCTATCTCATAAAGTAGTAATGAGGGTAAAATATCTGTAATATTTGTGAAGCACTTAGAAAGGGCCGTGTATGTGTTTGTTAAATAAAAACACATAAGCTAAAGTATGCGCAAGGAAAACAAGATAATACGGCATTCCGGCTCCCTCGCAGGGTCTGAGCCTGACGTCTGCTTTTCCCAGTTGAAAAGGGAGATTAGTGGCTGTCAGAGAGGTGTTAGCGACATGTTGGCAGGAAACAGAGACTTTCTCGTGAGTAATCAGCAGGCGTGGAGGAAGAGGGAAGGGGGACTTTCTTACCGAGTGACTCAGCGCTATTTAATGCCATTTCCGTGTTCCCCCGGAGCCCGCTCTGCTCAGCACCCAGGTAAACAGGAGGCTGAAGCACGTCTGAAGTCTGGCCCTGGTGACCCAGGACTCCGGGAAGGGACGAGCGCAAACCTCTGATGCCGCGCAAGGGTCTGGGCCACAGCACCCGTCCCGGCCCACACCCCCCCTCCCCCGGCCCCTCACCTGCTGAAAAGCTCCTCCTGCCACGGCCACCCCGCGGGCAGCCCCGATTTAAACCACCCCGCTCCATTTCTTCTCACGGAGAGGTGGCACATGACAGAAGTGAAGAGTGAGGACTCTGGACTTTGAATTCCATTTCTGACATTTGCTTGCTGTGTGACTTTGGGCAAGTCACATCCCTGCTCCGGTCCACCTTCTCCTCTGCCAAATAAGGATGAAACTACCTGCCTGAGAGGGCGGTGGGGGCGAGCGACGAGATAGCGCAGGTTACGGGTTGGCGCAGCTCTCGGCGGCTGGCACTCAGTAAATGACACTTGTTATTGTTGTTATAAATAAATCCCAAATTTGAGCGCAAAGTCCTCTGTCACACCATGTGTCTCGACTGCAGGAGCTGCAGCGCTCCGCGCATCCTCTCCTCAAACCCATCCTCTGTCTGTGTCTTTCTGGGCGTTTCACGAGGGCAGGGACCAGCTGGCTCATCCCAGAGCAGGGTCTAAAACCCAATGGAGGTCCAGCTGAATGAATGAATGAATGAATGAAGCAGTGGCTCGGTGGACCTAAGCCACCCTGCAGACAGGGAGGAGGTAACATTCTTCCCCTCTCCATCCTGGGCTTTGAGCTCCCTTTCCCCTCCCTCAAAGAGCAGCCAGGAGGGACAACTGTCCTCGCTGGGAGCTGACACCATGCGGGATCTGTGGCTTCTGTCATCACCCATGGGACCAAACACCGTGGTCTGAAGCCCTCACTGCACTTCCAGGTTTCTGCTGGATGTTTGTGATGTGCTCACACCTGGGCTAGGCAGTGGGGTGGGGGAGGGGTAGAGGTTTCCAGAAGAAATGCACATGCCAGTCCCTGCCCTCTGCTCCTCTTCTTTCCAAGGCACCAACTTGCTGGTAACCAGCCAAGCCACAAAGTACGAGGGAATGAGAGGCCCTGATGACAAGGAGCTCAGACAAAAGGCCCCACAGCATGTGTAGTCTACCCTGTCGGTTTTCATAAAATACTATATATTCTGCTATTTCTAGAAAGAATTGATGGGAACTTCATAATTTAAATAAATTTAAATAAATATATATACACACAAACATACACACACATGTATCAGGACATGTGAATCAAATTTATGTAAAAAGAGCACCCTGAAAACCCTTTCGATGTAAGGGAAAGAGAATTCTTCCACAAACCTAATCAGGAAGCAATGTTTGTTCTGAGCTTCCCAGCAGCCAAGGTGAGAAAGGAAACAAGTTGAGAAGGGAAGGTGAAGGGAAATAAGAACAACAAAAGTCAAAACTCATCGAATGCTTACTCTGTGGCAGGCGTTAAGAGCTTTACGTGTGGAAACACTTTGAATATTCACAGTAACCCAGTGACATAGTTCCTTGCCCCACCGAAGTGGGAGAGGATTAAAAAGCTTTCTCAAGTGGCTAGCAAGTAGTGGAGCCAGGATTTGACTAAGAAACTTGGCTCTAGAGTAACACTGATTCTCAGCCGCCGTGCTGTTCTGCAGGTCCTTCCATGTGGTTTCTCAGTGGCCTCACACAGCTCTACCAGGCAGGTGTGATTATCTTCATGTGCTGAATGAAGGTAATCACAGAGAGGTGAAGTGACTTGCCCAAAGTCACACAGCTCATCGGAGGCAGAGTGGGGACAGCCAACCTCACTGTCCTTTTCTTCTAGCAGACTTGCTCAGCTCCACTGCACAACAGGTTTTAGAGCTCAGGCTACCGACAGAAGGAAGCAAATGAGTTCACGCCAGGTGACGAGACAGGTCACACCTGAGTCCCTTAACGGCAGCAGCATCCCGACAGCTTGCCTGCCTGCTCCCCTGCAGGCCGCCCCTGCTGGCAGAGCTCCCCGATGACTGGGGGTCTGGCAATGCCAGCTCACAGGCCACATGCCAGCCCAAGGTGTTTGCTTCGCTCCCCTGGGTGGGTGAGTCATCGGAGCGCCTCCCTCCCTTGCCTGTGGCCGTGCAAAGTCATTGGCAGCTGGGATTTGGAGGATCTCAAGCCCCCTGAGATCTGTCCCGCCGGGATGACAAGGAGTCCCTGGAACAGCCTCCTCTGTCTAGAATCAACAGACCTTGATTCCAGTCTGACCTTGGGCAAGCCACTTCCCCACCTGGGGGAAATACCAAGGATTAAATAACATAATTCAGTAAAAGCACTTAGCGTAGTGTTTTGGCACACAGAAAGAGCTTAATAAACTCTAGCCATTATTAACACAATGAACCTGGCCTGGGCTACCTGTGGCCCACAGCTCTGCTGACCGTGATGGACAGACAAGAGCCCGCCTCACTCGGGCACCCAGCCCAGTGACTGAGCAGAAGCAGCTCCCCATCCGCCTGGGTTTCTGGGGTGAAGCCTCTGATGCAGAAACCTGAGTTTCAATCCCAGCCCTGCGTCTAACTGGCTGTGTCATCTGGGGCCAGTCAACCCCCCCCGGGCCTCAGTTTCCCCCTCTATAAAACAAGAGGCTTGGACTGATGGGCCCTCCTGCTCTGACCATCTGTCACTTGTTCCTTTATTTCATCTGGCTTTGAAACGCCTCCTAGGAGGAAGGCACGGCTGGTCCTAACGCCTTCTAGGACTGAGGAAAGCAGGGTTTGAGCTAAGAGATTGACACCCCAGGGTTATTGCAGGTCAATGGGACGCAGTGGGAAGTGTGTGGACACAGCCTCAGACAGAGCGGGGTCTGAATCCCAGCTCCACCCCCTCACCTTGAAAGGTAGGGGTGATACCTCCCTTGCAGGAGGTGGGCAGGATTTAGAAGTGTGTCCTGAGGGCCGAGCATGGTCCGTGGTCCACGGTAGGTGGTCGATGGTGGAGGTTTTGTTATTCTTTGCAAAAGGCCAATTTCACGATCTCATCTCTCCCTTACAGGAAACACTGGAATGGCTTCCTGTTGCTCTAACTATGAAGACATACAGGGTGGGGCTTGAGTAGCAGCCCACAGGCTTCTCTGGCCTCATCCTGCTTCCTCCTCCTCTACCTCTGCCTCTCAGCTCTAGCCGCCCCAGGTCCTGCTGGGTCTTTGCTCAAACCGTTCCCCTACTTGGCACACCCTCCCTTCGCTTCGAGCCAGGTCAACTCCCACTCATCTTTCAGGCTGTACTCGTGTGTCACTTCCTCCAGGAAGCCTTCCCTGGCCTCCCTACCAGATCAATCCTCCCTTGCCACCTCTCTTGGAGCAGCTGTCAAAGATGCAGTTGTCCCACATCTGTGAGGTTTGTTCTTTGATGCCTGTCTGATCGGCCGCCGGGCTCTAAGGTCCATGTGGGCAGGTGTCTTTCCGCCGCCGCACCCCAGCCCCTGGCACAGTGCCTGGCGCAAGCAGGTGCTCAGTCATTACTGGATTTTGATCAGAGCAGAGCCGATCAGTACGTGGTTGGAGGCCTTTCGCACCGAGCTTTGGTGGCGTATCGGGAAGTTAAACATCCTGAGCCTGCCACAACCCCGCTTCGCAGGCTGATTGAAGGGGTGGGGAGACAGGCTTTGAAAGACAAGCTGGAGACGGTTACAGAAACGAGAGGAGCGCCAGCGAGGCACACCAGCCTTCCCCGTGGGCAGGCGCCAGGCCCCCCTGCGCTCACAGCTGCCATCTCTCCGAGGCCCAGCCTGGGCCCTGCCAGCCAACGTCCACCAAGGCCCCCACTGCCGAGCGAGCGCCCGGCGGACGCCAGGCCCCCGCGCAGACGGCAACTATCTCGTTACGTCCTCTCAACCCCCCGGTGCAGGGATTTCTCACCCGCTTTTAGAGATGCAGGAAACTGAGGTTTGGTGAGGGGCAGTCACTTGTCCAAAGGAAAACTCTTAGAAAGTGGGGAGGGCTGCTGCTCGGAATTTTCACTTTGTAATTGAGGTATGACTTATGTAAGGTGCACAGATCTTAGGAGTACAGTTTGATGACTGTCTCAAGGGTATAAACCCATGCACCTGCCACCTTGAAAGCTCCTGATGACCCTGCCTCATCACTGTCCTTCCCTGACCATGGCAGTCACTGTACTGACTGATCACCGCCCGTCACTTTCGCCGGGTTTTTAAGTGCCTGTGAGTGAAACCACTCCGTGTGTCCTTTGGCGTCTGGCTGCTTTCGCTCGGCAGCATGGGCTTGAGATCTGGGCCTGATGCTGCCTGTCACCAGCAGTGTATTCCTTTCCGTCTCTGCGTGGCATCCCACCATGCGCACAGACCACAACCAATCCAGTGTTGGTGGGCACTCGGGTGGTTTCCAGCCTGGGGCCACCACGGGCAAAGCTGCCATGAGCACCTGAGCCTGGGACCTGTCCTTTGGTGAGCATGCACACTCATTTCATTTAGGTTTGCACAGCTGACCCCTAACAACGCGAGTCTGAACTGCACAGGTCGCTTATACATGGGATTTCTTCTGCCTCTGCCACCCCCGAGATAGCAAGACCAAGCCCTCCTCTTCCTCAACCTACTCAGCATGAAGACGATGAGGATGAAGGCCTTTATGAGGATCCACTTCCACTTAATGAGTAGTAAATATATTTTCTCTTCATTAAGTTTCCTTAGTGACATTTCCTTTTCTCTAGCTTACTTTATTGTAAGAATACAGTTTATCATACCTATGACATACAAAATACGTGTTAATCGACTATGTTATCGGTCAACAGTAGGCCGTGACTAGTTAAGTTTTGGGGTGTCAAAAGTTACATGTGAATTCTCGACTGTGGGGGAGGGTGTTGGCACCCCGAACCCCCGTGCTATTCGAGGGTCAGCTATACTCAACAGCGAGCGTAATGACAGGGCCAAGGGGTACGCAGGTGTTTAACGTCATTAGAAACAGCAAAACTGCAGGATCATTCACATCCTGGCCCCAATCTGTTTCTTAGAGAAGTCACAATTTGGGGTGATTTTATTATTTTGGATAAAGGTTATCATTGTGTTAATAATGAAATACGACTTCAACCTTTTTAGTACTGCTGGGTGATTTCCATTAGAAACAAATTCACAAATCAATGATAAACCCTTCGTCAGAACTCCTATGTTGTAATTTGGGGGTTTAGGTCAAGACAGCTTCAGTACCTGCTGCCTGGCTACCAGGTCAGGTTTCCTTGGCTCAGAGCCTAGAGGCCCCAGTCCAGAAGCAGATGACATTACCATCTGTGGAGCTGGTGAAGGAGGCCTACTGTGTGCCAGGCACTGAACTCAGAGCTTTGGGGCATCATCTCCTTTAATCCTCCCAAATGTCTATCAAGCAGTGAGGACCAGCCCATTTTTACAGAGGAGGAAACTGAGGCTCAGAGAGGTGAAGTGCCTCAGCCTCAGTCTAACAGAAGAAAGCCGACACTAGTAAGCAGGTACTGGAGGTCAGTGGCCTTTTGGGATGTTAGGGGTGGCGTCACTGAGCCTTGGGTTGATGTGGCCATTAACAGCCAATGCATTCCCAAAAGCATAATGCCTGGCACAGAGCTGGCACTCAATAAATGGACGACTACATGAGTGTAGCTAAAGTCCCCATAGGAATGGAACAAGGACCCCTGGGCAAACCTGGGGGTTGAACTTCTCTGCCAAGAAAGGCAACATCAGAACACTTACAACAGAAAGTCAATAGAGCCTGTCCTCATAAACCCCGTTCTGTTTCTGACCTGGGAGAGGCCCAGGAGCTGGACACATCGGACGGAGGTCCCGCTCTCGGCTTCACCCCCCCAACCCTCTCCACTGACACTCCCCCCTTATCCCGACTGGTCCTGGGCCCAGCCTGAATGTAGACAGGGCTGTCTGTCTCCCACCTGTCTCATTCTGGGCATCCTCCTATATCAGTGGGGACAGTCCTTGTGTCATTGACCCTGTGTCTTGGCCACACCACGAGCCCAGAGCTTTGCAGGCCAACGTGAGCCAGGTGGGTGATGTCGACGGACCCTGGGGGCTGCGGTCTGGGTCTGGCCCTGGCTTGGACCCCACCCACCCACTCAGCCAGAGGGCCTTGGATAAGCTCTTCACTCTGAGTGAGCCTCAGTCTTTCCACCTGTAACAGGACAAGTTTGTGGGTAGAATGAAACAGTACAGAGCAGGTGTGGGGTGCTGAAGATGCGCCTGGGCTGTGGCGGCACAGAACTGGTTCAAGTCCTGACTCTACCAGGTCCCTGTTGGGGGCAGGTGCCTCAACCACACAGAGCTCAGCTTCCTGGTCTTCAAAACAGGGAGGAAAACAGAGCCTGCCTCAGAGAGGGGCACGCGAGGCAATGAGCCCAGTGTGCGGCACATTTTAAGTTCCTGAGCAGGTTAACTGTCCTCGTTGCTCTTGATTTTACTGCTGCACCGCACCGGGGCCAACATGAGAAACTGATCGAGTTTTTTTCCTGGGAAGAAAACCAGACTGTCACAGCGAATACATCCTGCCTTCCCTGAGCCTTTGAGCCTTTACTCCAAGCCTCCAAACAGGAGGGACAGAGGGGCAGACAGTGCTTTCCCTGGGCAAGTGTTTCAGTGTCTACTGTGTGCCAGGAGTTACTCTATGGCACTCAGGCAGTGAGCGCCTAACATGTAACTACGGTAATTTGCCAAGGACCCCTTATCTCCCAGAGAGAGACAGGAGGGCTCGGGATTTAGATAAGAAGGAGCCTAGGGGGGCGCGGGCCCCAGGGAGGGCAGCCAGGTGTCAGGAGAGGAGGGAAAACAGGCACCTCCGGGAACTCAGATTTAGGAGGGGGATGAAGTGGAGGGGGGGACTCCCAAGGCGTCAGGCTAGGGAGACAGGTCCCAGCAGCCCCACGGAGAGAGGGAGATGTCCCCCAAGGCCGCCGCTGGACGGAGATCAGGTGCTCAGACAGAAGCAGGGGACGGAGGGCCTCCAAAGCCAGCACCCCACAGGAGGATGAGACCTGTGCCCTCCACCGCCAGGGGGAGGCCGGGGGATGGGGAGAGGCAGGCAGAGCAGGGCAGGGTGCGTGTCCTGTCCGGCTGCCAGTCCTGTGGCTCATGCTCACCGAGTGCTTCCTCCATAGGGCACCAAGTTCAGAACTGGACACATAGTGGCCCGAAGCCAGGGGAAGGAGGTTCCGTTCTGCTCCCATTTTGCTGATGAGGAAAACGAGGCTCTGAAAGCCAAAGGAGTCCAAGGCCACCCACGGCAGCAAGCGTGCAGGAGCGGGAGGGATGCGAGGGCTGCTTGCTGGAGGAGGGTGGGCTCTGGGAGAGAATGGGGGGGGTCACAGGTGACGATAAGAGCAGGAGTGGAGGCCAGAGGCAGGAAACGGCGGGGTGAGCTCAAGGAAGGGCAGGACATTCAGGGTGCAGGACACAAGGCCGTGGTAGGATTAGTGGGTCTCAACTGGGCACAGTGCCCCCAGGGTGGCACTCGGAAAGGTGTAGAGGCAGCTTTGGTTGTTACAGCAAGCAAGGCTTGCAAGAACGCTTGCTCGATGCTGAAGCCACAGAGGCGCCATCCCCGACCCGATAGACTGTAGGACCCCAGGGCCACAGGTCTCACCTTTTAGGATTGCTTGTTTTTTGTTTTTTGTTTTTTTTTTTTTTTGAGACAGAGTCTTACTCTTTTGCCCGGGCTAGAGTGCCATGGCATCAGCCTAGCTCACAGCAACCTCAAACTCCTGGGCTCAGGCGATCATTCTGCCTCAGCCTCCCGAGTAGCTGGAACTATAGGCGCATGCCACCACGCCCAGCTAATTTTTCTATTTTTTAGTAGAGGCGGGGTCTCGCTCTTACTCAGGCTGGCCTCGAACTCCTCAGCTCAAGCAATCCTCCCGCCTCAGCCTCCCAGAGTGCTAGGATTGCAGGTGTGAGCCACTGTGCCCAACCTCACCTTTTAGGATTATGAGGGCACGAAGACCACAGACAGGGGCTGGAGCCTGGGGTGCTAAACATCCTATAATGGGCAGGACGGTCCCACAAAAGAAAGAATTGTCATGCCCCAAATGTAAATAGTAACCTTGCTTAAAAAAATAGATTAGACTGATTATGACACCCACTTGTCAAAAGAACGACACACCCCGATGGCCCCCCTTGCAGAGAATTCCACTGTGGCCAAACGATGGAAACATCACCCAGATGGAGAGGGCCTGGCTGCATTGGTACCACTGAAAAAGATCTCAGGGTCACTGGGGACCTCAAGTTGAGTACAAGGAAGCAACAAAAGGCTCAGGCAAATCATTCGGGCCCCGAAGCTTCAAAAACGAGGTTTATTTAGATAATCCCTCGCCAGGCCTCCCTGCCTCAGTGCCTGGTTTCTCTAAGGATTTATTTTGTGAAAATGTCTCTCTCAACAAGTAAGCTATCCTGCCCTGGGCCCATGAGGGAATTCTTCTCTGTGTTCAAAACCACAAACCCTGGGCAGCCCTTCTGCGGCCCGGCACAACTTTCTGCAGCGTCAGGTTATGAATCACTCATCAAATCCAAGAATGATTCCAGGCCGGGCTGGGCGTGTGGGGGAGGAGAGCCTCGTTCCCCTCCCGGCTTCGGGGCTGCCGCGCAGGGCAGGCTCAGATTAGTTTCTCCCGACTCTCACTCCCCGGGGGTCACCCGCATGTGACACCAGAAATGCCGGACTGGGTTAGGTCTGCTCACCTGTGCCAGGCCCTTCACACAGATGAGCTCTTGGAATCACCAACAGGTCTGGTTAGCCTGTTTCGGAAATGCGCTTAGGGTGGGGATGGTGTGCTAAACCAGCAAAGGGGGCAGAGCTAAGACCAGAAGCTAAAACCCTGAGCACGCCTCGCTGTGCCCGCTGAGACTCGCGGGTGAGCACACTTGCTCACTGCTGGCGCCATGGCAGTGCCAGCCCCAACCTGCGGGACTGCAGGAACCCAGGGCCATGGGCCTCATCTTTCGAGGACTGTGGGGTCATCTTAGCCCTAGGGGTTCCCCCATGATGGCTTGAGAACACCTCTTCTCTTCTCTGCCAATGCCAACCTCAAGGTCTCTCAAGGTCTCACCTCCCCTGGAAGATTCTGCAGCACATAGTAGGTCCTCAGTAAACAATCATTGAATGCAATGACTAAAATGACTGATAACAGCGTATGTGCTCCACAAATGGCTACTGAATGAATGACTCAATAAACGAATGAATGGATTGATGGGTGCAGTGTGGTCCTAGGACAAAGTGCAGGGAACTCACATGTAGGTCTGAATCCCGGCTCTGCCACTTACTAGCTGGATGACTTCTGGGAAATTCCTTTGCTTCTCCTCTGCAATATGGGGATAATGGCAGTATAATACCCACCACAGACAGGGTACAAGCACAGTACGTGGCACCCAGGTGTGCCCAGAGATGGAAACCATCGTTCTCGTGAACACCGTCATTACAATGCTTGAAGGTCGGGGGACCAGGAAAGCTTGGGGTCTCCTGGCTTTGGAAAGACCATCAACACAGACACGGACAGAGCCGGGCATGCTTAGGAATAAGGAAATGTCACAGGAAAAAGAAGAAGAGAGGCTAAGACCAGGCTCCCAAGTGAACAAAGCCATCTGTATAAATCATCCCCCAGAAGAAGGCTGGCCCAGGTAGCCCCCAAGAATCATCCAGCCCCACGTGGAGAGTTCCCATCTCCGAGATGAGCCGGTGCTTTTCATGTTTACATGGTTCCATCAGGTTCTGCCTCAAGGCAGGCCATGAGCTCAAAGACCTCTTCCAGGCCAGGTGGGTGTAAGAGCCGCCTTGTCCTGGCCTGAGACCCAGGTCTGCTCTCATTCTAGGCTCTACCCACTGTTAGGTGCATCTGAACAGCCTGTGCATTACGATAATTTCTTCCCACTTCCAAGGTCTTGTGGGAGTGTCACACTGAGTTGTAAAAGCCTCTAGGATAGAGAAGGAAGTTATTTTTATGGGCAGACAGTGTATTCATTCATTCATTTCCTCATTCATAAAACATCGACTTGAGAGCCTGCTGGTAACAGACCCTGTACCAGGCACTGGGGGCTCAAGGACGAAAGTCTCTACACTCCAGTCTAGTGGGGGAGGGTGATGTGGACAAAATTAGCCACACCTTGGTGTTATAAGGCCATCTATATAAAACCTGGAGATAAAGGGCTGAGGGTAGGTACAGAGCAGGATATACTGAGCAGGGGACATTACAGTTGGGCCTTGAAGGATGACTAGGAGTTCGCTAGACAGAGAAGCCAGAGAAGGGCATCCATTCTAGGCAGCAGCCAGGGCCTCAGCAAAGGCCTGGGCGGGGCCTGGGAGGTTATGCCATGTGCACGTGAAACCTAGAACTTGTAGATGGGAATAACAGGGACAGGCAGAGCAGTCATCAGGCGCCAGGTCACCAAGAGGCTGGAGTTTGACTCTGATTGTTTTAGACAACAAGGAGCCCAAAGACTGAGTGGGGGGTAACGTGGTTCAAACTGTAGTTTAGGAGACTCAGTGGTGATGCTCTGTGGGGTCCAGAGGCCACTGAGCTGGTCCAGGGGAGGGTGAGGCCTTGAGGTCAGGTGGTGGCTGCAGGGGCAAAGAGGCGAGAAGTAGCTGGAGTGGCAGGTGACAGGGAAGCCTAGCGAAAGGACCACGCTGCCTCTGGCCCAGGTAGTCTCCCCTGAGATCCACAAGGAAACCAGATTGGGAAACTGAGGCATGGGATGAATGGCCGAAGATTCCTCCTCAGGCCCACGGCTGGACTCACACATACCTGGAGGCCTCTGGGGGGAGTCCCAAGTTCTCAGTTGTGCCTCCCCTTCTGAACCCACCCGGAGAGCCATTGCCAAGGTGGCAGCTGAGATTCCCAAGACCCCTCCCACCCCCAGCTCTGATGAGGGGCGGGGTGTGGGCTGAGCCCTGCGTCTTGTCTCGTTGGCCTGTCGCTCCATTATCCTCCCAGCCGGGTGACCCCCTGCCGCCGCCCCACAGTGCTCTGGGAAGAAAGGCTCCTCTCGGACAAGAAAGCCCCATTCCAGGCTGGGCCTGGGGTCTGGGCAGTGCCTTTATCCACGGTGACCCTGCCGGAGTGTCAGCGGCACAGCCGTGTCGGGCTGCAGAGCCTGCCCCCACCCCCAAAGGGCCTCCTCCCGGGGCCTGTGGGAACCGGACTGTGGCCTGCAGGCCCTAGGGAGGGTCCCAGGCTCCTTCTCACCCCCCAGGGAATCACGCTCGGCCAACACGGTAACCAAGGTGGGTCTGCGGGGTGGCGGGCAGCTAAACAGAGCCCCTGCTTATGCACTGGGAAGGGGCCCCGAGGAACTCTTTGTCTGGCTTCCAGAATTATTTGGAGGAAAGCTGCAGGGGAGAGGCTTTTGTGCCTTTGGGCCCACCCCTGGGCCCCATTCCCCACAGCAACCACGCCAGAGGGGCCCCTTTTCCCCAAACTTTCCCCTAGACCAGCCTGATGGCTCCTGCCCAATCCCCCTCCAGGTACCATCTTGCCAGCGAGGAAAGGGAGGCCTAGCCCTGACCAGCCTCCTGCCGACGCTCACGTGCGTGGCACGGTGCCTTCCACTGGCCCCCGCCCCACTTACAACAACGACAACCAGCTATCGTTTTCTTTATCGAGCGCTTCCTTTGCGCTGGGTGCAGTGCCACATGCCTCTTTGGACTACAGCATCATCCTCATTTTACCGGTGGGGAGCGGAGGCCCAGACAGGGTAAGTGGCTTATCTGAAGTCACAGAGCATTTAAGTGTAAGACAGATTTTGAACCCAGGTCCATCAGGCCCACATCTCATCCACCACACACGCCGCCCAGGGCTGCTCTGCTAATGAGGGGTGGGAAAGGCAGAAGCTCTGCCCGAAGTCTAGCGACCTTATCCACACCCCAGGACTCTCCCCCGAGTCCTGCTCCCAGGGCACGCTCATGTCCAAAGAGCCCTGAGTGCCCTCCAAGAATCTTTAGGCTGTCCTGGGATGGGAGGGACGGTTTCAGGGAAGACCAGCTCCCATAATCTAAGCCAAATGAGTCCAGCTTGAACTGCGAACTTTCCAGAGCTGGGAGGAGGGCTCTCCCCGAGGCCCCCTGGGAAGTGGGAGAGGGGGCTCCCTGTTGGGAGTTCAGAAGGAGCTAGAACACCCTGTCCTCAGTAGCTCTCCCTGCTCTCAGGCTGGGGATGAACCAGCACCCGTTTCCTGCAGACAGAAGCCAACTGTGGACTCTGAACTTCCTCGGAGGCTGGTTCTTGACAACACCCTGGACAAAGCTCCCACACTGTGGCCCCCCCTGCACACCCAGGCCAGAGGGGTGGGGCAGAGCTAGCTCAAATCTCTGCTGTGCAGCCATAGTCAGTGTTAGTCACCCTCTCTGAGCCTCAGCGTCCCTGCCTTGCAGGGGTGTTAGGAGATACCGTATGCAAAGCATCAGAAACCCTGCCCTACACAAAGCAGTTGCCCAGAAAAATGATGCTGTCATCGTTACCATCAGCACCACCGAGCCACACAGCGGGAGCCTTCATCTGTGAGTCCCTGCGTTTGTATATGGAAGTGTGTGTGTGGGTGTCTGCGTGGGTGTCTCCAATTTTCTGGCAGGAGGGAGTGCATAGTTTTTGGCAGCTGCTCAAGCCTCTTCATGACCCAAAAGCAGTTCAGACAGCAAAAGACCACTGATGCTTCCATGGCACTCTCCTGGCTGTACACATCTCCAGGCCTCAGTTTCCCCACCTGAGGACCGGGGAGCCCTGCCCCGCCTGTCTCACACGATGTTGCGAGGCACAGGACGGACCACGGAGCCGAAAGGACGCTGTGAACTGGACGGGGCTGTGGGAGGGGAGGAGGATCTGTCCTGCTAAGTGGGCAGCCAGGCCACAGCGGCGGCCACTCGAGCCCCCTCGCCGAGAGGCCTGGGAGAGACGCGAGCCCCCTGCCCCATCCCAGGGGCCCGGGGCGGAGCTCTGTCTTCCCTGACTAAGGAGCTCCTGCTACGGGTGGCCTCTTGATCGTGGTTTTGTTTTTAGAGGCCGGGAGGCCAAGAATCCAAAGTCCGGGGCTCAACTCCTAGCTCTGTCCCCACCAAATCACATCAGCCTGATGTCGCAGCGTGTTACGAACATGGGCTTTAGACTCAGAAGATCGTGGGTTCAAATCCCAGTTCCACCACTAACTGGCTGTGTGGCCTTGGGCAATCCACCCAACCTGTCAGAGATTCAGTTTTCTTGTTTGTAAACCAGAAGTAATAATAGCTATGCCTCACAGCGGTCCATGCAACAGGGTACCGTAGTTAGCACATCATGAGGCTGCGCATGTGCTGATTGCCATTTTGTGAGCCTACTTCGTAAACTCAACACTTTGGAATGAATTATTTTTTAACATTAATATTAAAATTTTATGATATTAGAATATCTTTTATCCTTTGTATCATTACTAATCACCATGTGACACTGCACAAGTCCTGTCCTCCTTGGGTCTTGGTTTCCCCATCTGAAAGTAAAGGGGCTGATTAGGAAGACAGCTGAAGAGCAGGAACAGACAGAGAATTTGGAGAGTCCTGGGTTTGAAGCTCAGGAAAAATCCACTTGAGCAAAGCCTTTCATCTCTCTGAGCCTCAGTTTCCTCACCTGTGTTATGGGTCTCACTTACCCGCAGTCAACAGACATTGGTGTGTATAGTGTACCAGGTCCTGGGCTAGATGCTGTTTGACAAGACACAGACAGATGCTCCTGCCCCCAAGTGATGGGTCCCGGTGACATCCCTCCCAGGATCGCAGGAGGCACAACTGAGCTGGTGACATGAACATGTCTCGTAAACTGCAGAGAGCCACACAGTGTCAGCTGCTGTTAAAGGCCTCCAAGGGGAGGCCTGCAAATCAGAAAATAAAAGGGGGGGCATCCCTAAATGTTTACCAGCTCGGCAAAAATAAGAACCCTCTAAGCAGAGGCACAAAAGGCAGCTTTAAAATCCAGTAATTGTGTGTGTGTGTGTGTGTGTGTGTGTCTGTGCGCGGGCGTGGAACAAAATGAGGTCATATGGAAATGGACTATTTTTATTTCAACAAGACATTTTAAAAATACTCTTAATTATATGAAGATGGGGAAAAGAATTTCTCAAAAATTAGAGAGGACTGTTAGAGCCGCCCTCTGGCCCCCCACATGCTTCCCCAAATCCTGCCGCCTCCTGCCTCCAGGCTCCTGCCCAGCACCTTCCCTAGCCCCTCACCTTTCCCAGGGCCCCGCGGCCGTTGGCTCCCACTCCTGGGAGGCAACTGGCCCACAGATCTGGGCAGAAGGGAGCCAGAATTCACCGAGCCCCACCCTCTAAGCCCTTCCCAAGCGGGTTCTTAGTTCATACTCACCCTGGGAGGGAGGCCCTCTTGCTAGTGCGCTGCACAGAGGAGGGAAGCCCATCACCCCTGGAGCTCAGGGAGGTTGTGTCCCCAGCCTGAGGTCACACAGCCTGCAGATGGTCTGCACAGCCAAAGCTGGGTCCTTGCCCCTAGGCGGCGCCATCATCCGGGGCAGCTGCTGCTGAGGCTCTAAAAGCCCTGAGACCCAAGGAGGGCAGCCCGAGGACCACGCAAATTCCCCTCGGTGTGGATGGGACAAAGACAGGGGCACAAACTGGCCAAAGGCGTCTCTGGCACTGACTTCCATGCCGCTGCCCTCTCCAAACGACGGTGACCATTTGCTGGGCGCTCACTACGCCTCATTGCTACCCTTCCTGTTTCACTGATGGGGAAAGCAAGGCTCTGAGAGCTGAAGTGACTCGTCCACAGTCTCACCTAGTAGAGCTGGCACCAGGACGTGAGCCCAGCCATGTGGCTGCAGAGCCCCCCAGGGTCAGCTGTCCTCCAGGGCAGCCCCCAGCCCCAAAGGAAAGGAACTTGTGCAGGTCCCCCAGCGAGTCCTGGCCAGGGTGGACCCGGGCCCAGGCCGGGCTCCTCCCCTGCTCCTGTCCCTTCCATCCCCCCAGAAGGTCCAGAGCACGCACACTGGAGTCACCACCATGGCTGCCAGGAGATCGAATTGTCAATACATTATTAATTTACATTTGAAACAAAGAGACAGATGCTTCCACATCACAGACACCAACAGAGCCTCCTGCGGTGGTGATGGGCCAGGGAGGGAAGCAACGCAAGGCCAGTCTCCCGCCCACACTGTGTGGAGCGGGGCCATCCACAAAACCAGGGCTGCTTGCTGACAGATAGCTTCCCATCACCGCCCCTCAGTCCAGCCAGCGCCGTCTCCCCAAGGCTCTGTGATGGCTCCTTCCATCCCCTGCTTTGCCCTGTCCCCCAGTCTGTCCCCTCATGACAGTCAGAGCGGCACTTTCTGAACACCAGTCGGATCCTGTCACCTCCTTAAAACCCTCTACTGCCCCCGTCTCACTCAAAGAAGCCCCCTGACGCCACCCTCCCCCAGGCCTCCCGCTCCAGCCACTCCGGCCCCATTGCGCATTCCCGCAGCAGGGCTGTGCCCTGACTGTCCCCACTGCCAGAAGGACACTCCCCCAGGTACCACCAAGCTTCCCTCCCCGCTTCATTCTGGGCTCTGCTCAGACAGAACCGCTTTTCCCGGCCCCTCCCCGCGGCCGGCCCTGGGACCTGCTGCGGTCCCTCTGCTGTGGTCTTCTCAGCACCACCCTCTCCTGACCCACTCACGAGATATTTAGCATCGGTCTTGCTCACTCAAATAAAACCTCTATGGGGCAGGACCGTCCATGCTGCCCCCTGTCACCTGTCCACAGCCACACTGCTGCACCTCGCACCCGCGTCCAGCGAGCAGTGGCGGAAGGCCTTGATGTCCACTAGACCTAAGTGCATGTCTGTCCCCACTGACAGCCTGTGTGGCCCCACCCAGTCACTTCCCCCTCCTGGGATCAGGAACCTCGTCTGTCCACCCAGGAGAGAAAAATCCCAGTGGGCCCCTCCTCCCAGGGGGCTGTGCGCATGCTGCGTGTGAACTCCTGAAGGCCAGACCCATGATGCCGGATTCACCTCAGATCCCACCCCCCACCCCTGGGGCTTGGCCCCGTGCCAAGCCCCTGCAGACTTCAATACCAGTCTGTTCAATTAAAGGAAGATGACGGATGTCACAGCACTCTGCCAAATGTCACCCAAAAGAACAAACAGAAGCATATCTTCCTTTCACTCATCTGAGAACCGCACATTCATTCATTCACTCATTCTTCCAATCAATACATATTAATTGAGCACCTACTATGGGCCAGGCACTACGCCAGGCCTGGGGAATCTAGCAATGTAGCAAGTCAGTCATGGCCCCCGCTCTTGTTTACTGGCTGGTGGGAGAGATGGAGGTGATCAAAGAAATACACTAATAATTTAAAAATCATGACCTCGACAAATGCTGCAAAACGGTGGCCCATGGAGCCATCTGGGGCTCTGGGAAGACTTCCTTGAAAAAGTGGAGGGTGGGTAAGAGTTATCCAGGCGATAAGGAAACAGCATTCCAGCTAGAGGGACCAGCAAGTGCAAAGGCCCTGTGGTGTGAAGAGCCAGAGTGGGGGCAGCCAGACCAAGCAGGGCCTGTGTGCCATGGGAAGTGGGGGTCATGGAAATGTGTTAGAGAACCGACATGACTGGATTCGAACTCCCATCCTGGGTCAGGTTCTCCTGACGCAGGTCTGTGTGTCTGTATCCCAGTGTGGCTGTGGCTGGGGGGTATCAGGCTCAAGTCTCTCAATTTCGAGATTTCAAGACAAAAGATCATCTCCTTCCAGCATCTCACGCCCACCACCCTCAGCACTGAGCGCTCCAAAGTTGTCTGGGTGCCGCCGGCCGACGTCCAACTGCTGGCTGAGGTCTGCCCGACGGCACAGTTGTCGCAGAGAATTAAAACCTGCCCAGAAATTTAGGAACCTCAGCATGGCTCCCCCTGTGATCCTAACTGGGAGGCATTACCCCGAGTGAGCAGATTATCAGGATGTGTAATTTCTGGAATAAACACAGCTGTGTTTGTTTCCCCGTGCAGCGTCCCAGACAGCACGGCAGCCCAGCCCGCCGCGTGCAGCTGGAGCCTCGCACCTTGGGACGGACGCCGAGAAAGCACCCCTCCCTGGGCGGTGTCGTCCGTGCGAATCTGCCTGGAGGCCAGAAGCGAGCAGAGACCCGGAAGGGACGCGAGTGTCGAGGAAGCTCCAGATGTCTTTTCCCTTTGGGACAGGGGGGTGTCACAGCCAGGACAACTGGCCTTAGCGTCAGCCATGGGGAGGGACTCCCTAGTGGGACAGGTCCACGTGCAGAACCCTGAGAAGGTCCGAGTGCAGCCCTGGAACCTTCCAGATGGCAAAACTGAGGTCCAGGCAAAAGGAACGTGGGGAATAGGGTAAGGCAGTGGTCCCCAACCCTTCTGGCACCAGGGACTCGTTTCCTGGAAGACAATTTTTTCATGGGCTGGGCGTGGTGGATGGGGAGCAGCTGTAAATACAGGTGAGGCTTCGCTCGCTCGCCCGCCACTCACCTCCTGCCCTGTGGCCCAGTTCCTAACTGGCCACGAACCGGTACCGATATGCGACCCAGGGGTTGGGGACCACAGGCTACAGTGTCACACAGAGCAGGGCTTCCATCCCAGTTCCATCCCCCAGGGACTGTGTGATCATGGGCAAGTCACGTGCAGCCCCTCTGAGGCTCAGTTTCCTCATCGGCAAAGCAGGGGTGTCAGACCTACTCCGGGGACTGTTCTGAGGATTAAGCAGGATCTTGCACATAGAGGGCTTTTGCAGTGTCAGGCACAGTGTAAGAAGCCCATCAGTGATGGGTATTCCTCACTCACTCACTCATTCAGTAGTTGTTTACCTGGGACCTGCTACGTCCCAGGTACCTATAAACCAAAGAGACACAAACCCCTGCCTCTGTGAAGCTTACCTTCTTACACGGAGAAAAATGATGCTGAAATAATGTTGTATTTTTGTTGTTGTCATTATTATCCCCATTTTACAGCAGGGTAAACTGAGGTTTAGAGTGGTTAAGAAATTTTTTAAGTGCCCATTATTTATTTTTAATTCTACCTCAATCTCAAAAGGGCTAGAGGAAGATGTCAAATAATATGTCTAAGTCTTCACAGCTAGAAAAGGGAGCCACTGATTTTAAAGCTCTTATCTCCTTTGGAAAGAGTTTTAGAATCTGTGGGCCTAGTTACAAGTTCCAGCCCTGCCACTGTCTTTGTGCGACCTCAGGCAGGTAGGCTGCCCCTTTCTGGGACTCAGTTTCCCTGCATGCCCAGCTCTGGCATTTCACATTCTGGGATGGTTCTCAGGGTGCTGCTTGGGTTGTCCAGGCTCTCTGGAAGAGCTGGGCCCCACCAGGTGCCTGTCACTTTTCCCTGGCACCAAGGAGTGAAGTGGGCAGGGTGGGACGGGACCCGGAGGAGCTTCCTGGGAGCTGGGGGGCTTCAGCAAGGGGAGAAAGGAAGCAGACAGCTGCCTTGCCCTGACTTGTTCATGGTCCCTACCATCCTGGCCCCGCTTCCAAGGACGTAGGCTACATCCTGGCCTCTCCCACTGCTGCAGCAGCTGGCTAGGCAGGAGTAGCCTGCACCAAGAGTCTGGCATAATAGAGGCCAGGCCCACGCAGCCCCTCCTGGCCTGCCTCTCCCTGCCCTGGATCCTCCTCCCACGCCAGCTTCTGCGGCATCTTCCTGAACCCTCCCCTACTTTTCATTTCTTCCAGGGGCTCCGTATTTCCTCTAGCATCAGCTGTAGCCTGTCACTCAAGCCTCTCCACTGGCTCAAACCTCCGCTGTCAGCCTCCTCTCCCATATCCCCCTTTCACACGCTTTCACTCGCTGTGGCTTCTACAAGCCTGCCCCGTTCTTGCCTCCAGGCTTTGCTTAGGCTGCTCCCTCCGCTAAGAACGCCGTTTATTCCTTCACCGTATGTCGAAATCCTACCAGGCCAATACGCCTCCCGACAGCACGGGCTGGGAGACTTTCCCCTCCGCCCTCAACACGTCCCGCCTCATACACAGGCGTGACCTTGGGTACACTACAAACATCTCTGAACCTGCTTTTTTATCTGCAAACTGAGTGTTAATAACTACGGTGCAGGGCTGCTGAGAGGAACCAACGGGAGCATGTCAGCAACGCACCCAGGATGGGGCCTGCACTCAGTGGAGGCTGCGACGATGATGATGATGAAAGAGGAAAGGAAGAAGAAAGAGAAAGAAAAGAAGGGAAAGAAGAGGTGGAGGAGGAGGAAGAGGAAGGAGGCCTTGCCTGTCATCTCTACTGAGATACAATTCTTTGCCATCAGAGTGTCGATTCTCTTTAATTTCTGTCCATGTCCCCTAGCATCCTAGAGGCTTTCAAAAATAATTGTTGATGGATGGACAGACGAAGGAGAGGGTGGGATCGTGGGAAGGAGGGAGGGAAGGCTGCATGGACAGATGAACAGAAACAGACGAGTCTGGAGGAGACCCAGTGTGCTATCCCGGAAGCCTAGCAGCAGAGCATCCCACTGGCAGGGGAGGCTTCTGGGACCAGATGCCAGATCTGTTCCCGGGCTGTTGCATCTCCCCCGGCTCTAAGCTCCTGTGCTCCTGGCCAGCATCAGTCTGCTCTCAAGGTGGAGTGAGTGGAAGCCTGGGACAGCTGAAGCCCAGGGGAGTTCCAGCTCTTCCCCCACCTGTCACCAGGCTCTGAGAGCACCAACCCCTGACAGCAGGAACAAATCTCCAAAAGTGTGAGCCAAGTCGATGGGAAAATAGGATTTACTTTGCCGAAATTCACTGTGGGGGCCAACTTCTCCGGAAATTCCCAGTGCAGAAACTTTGGCAAATCCACAGTCAGTGGCTCAGAAGGTTTCTCCAAACCTGGAGAGTGTGCTGTTTGCTGGCTCTTTCCAGAGCCAGAAACTAGAGAATAAGGAAATATCACAGTCCGGATCCCAAGGGGAAACTGAGGGGGAGAACTGCATTCTGGTGTTTGTTTATTCATGCAATGATTTATCCACCCAACTTTCCAAAACATGCAACCATCCTGCCATTATCCACCCATCCACCCATCCATCCACCCATGCAATCTCCACAATATCATCCTTCTCTCTAGCCATCCACCTATCTATCCAGCCAGCCAGCCAACCATCCAACCACCCAACTATCCAATCCATGCAATCTCCATGAAACTACCTTTCTTTCTGTCTATCATCCATCCAACCATCAACCTGCCCATCATTCATCTAGCCATCCAATCTGTGTGCTCATCCAGCCACTCCTCCACCCAACCACCAATCACTCAACCACCATCTAACTGCTCATCCAACCATCCAAGTGTACACTATCCAACCAGTACGGCTGAGAATCTCTCAGCATGGTTGGGAGGAGATCAGACACATTGACCCAGTACACAGTATGGTCTGATCTGGGCAATATAAAAGAGGCACATGCAAGGTACCACCAAGGACATAGAGGCTACCAAGGACAGAAGGGGGAAGAGTCAGTGAGAGAGGTCAGGGCTGCCTTCACAGGAGGAGATGTTCAAGTCTGATCTTAATAAGCATCGAGAATTGACCAGAGAGAGAAGGTGAGAAGGGTACACAGGCCAGGGGGAGGGGCAGGTGCACACGAAACAGCACGGCGGATTCTAGAAGTCCAAAGCCTTGAGTCCTCATAACTACTTGGCTGGCTGTGGGTGTCCAGTTTATCCAAGTCCACCAGATTCCACAATTTCTCCTGATTCCTAGAAAGGGCCACGTCCTGTTGCAACTGGGTGAGAAGTTGTCGTCTGTTGCCCTGGGTTGTGCTCTGGTGGCTACAACAGGAATAAACCTGGCGGACAGAAAGTGGACGCCCTACAGTTGTGTGGAACGGGCTTTGCCGCCAAGCAGACCCAGGTATAAATCCCAGCCTCGCATTCTGCTGCACGTTATTTAACCCCTGAGTCCTCCCGCCTCTGAAAACAAGCAAGACACTAACAGCTGCATGCTAGGCCACCACGAGGGCTGAGCGAGACAGTACAGGTGGAGTACCTGGCATGCCACAGGTAATACTGGTCATTCTTCCCGGTCACTGCCACCACTCGCGTCCCACTGGGTGCCAGGCAAAGTGGGCTAAAATAGTGGTTAAGAAAGTAGGCCCTAGACACACCTGAGTCAATTCTCAGTTCTTTGTCCAAGTCTGCAACTTATGTACAAATGATTTAGAAAAAAATACACACACACACACTCGCACACGGGGGAGAAGGAGAGAGGGAGAGAGCACACACACAAGTGAGCAAATGCGGTAAAAATTTTCACAATTGTTGAAGCTAGGTGAAGGCTACATGGATGTTTATTTTACTATACTTTCAACTTTTCTGTATGTTTAAAATATTAAAAAGAAGATGAAAAGAAATCAGTTTTTAGTTGGGCACAGTGGCACAGGCCTGCAGTCTCAGCTACTGAGGAGGCTGACATGGGAGGATCACTTGAGGCGAGAAGTTTGAGGCCGCAGTGTGCTATGGTTGTACCTGTGAATAGCTACTGCACTCCAGCCTGGGCAATATAGCAAGACCCCATCAAGAAAGAAAAGAAAGAAAGAAGGAAAAGGAAGGGAGGGAAGGTACAGAAGAAAGAAGGAAAGAAGGAAAAGAAAGAAAAGGAAGGAAGGAAGGAAGGAAGGAAGGAAGGAAGGAAGGAAGGAAGGAAGGAAGCTCTTTTTCAATGTATCTTGGGGCCAGACAGCCTAAGAGTGGTTCTATCTCCACTATTACAGGCCGAATGACCATGGGTAAATTATTTCCCTTTTCCAAGCCTTAATTTTTTAATCCGTAGGATGTGGGTAACAATGATATCTAGACCCAGTGTGTGGTCTTTAGCAAGTCCTCAAAAAATGCCCGTGGTTGCTGTTATTATTACTATTATTACTGTTCTCACTGAGAAGCTGAGACCCTGAGGCTAGGGACAGGTTTGGTAAAACACCTGCTTTTTTTCATACATGAGCTCTTTTAATTCCCCAAACACCACCACGGGGTAGGTGATATTATCCTCGTTTTATAGATGAGAAGCTCAGGCTAAAGAGGGAGAGCTGACTTGCCCCAGCTGACACAGCCGGTGAGCGGAAAAGCCAGGATTTGAACACAGTTCTGCCTGTCTCCGAATCCGGGATCTTTCCCCCGGTGTCTCCTGGACCCAGGCCAAGGGGCCCAGCCTTATCACCCTTTCAACTCCAGAAGGGGCCGGGCAGAAGGGAGTCCTGAGCATTGCTGGCGTGGCTGTGCTTCCGGGCCAGCGAGGGACACCCAGTGTTGGGGGCCCCTTGGCAGCTGAGGAGCTCTTTCCCACCGTTCCCCCTGAGAGCCACGGGAGCTGCCATCTGAGGCCGTGGGGAGTGACAGCTGACGCTGACGGGCACAGGCAAGAGGATGTACTGGCCAGGGCCGTGACTCCAACAGACTCCCTGGGCCACGGCCTTTCGTGGGTTCCAAAAAAACCCTGCGGGCTCTGGCTGAGGCTGTTCCCAGGCTCTGCCTCCCCGCGAGAGGCGGAGAAGCCCCATTCAGGCAGGACGCATCCCACTGTGCGCTAAGCCGCTTTCTCCCCACTTACACGTTTCAGATGCTTTTTGTCCTTCCGGCTTCCCATGGACTCAGGCCAAGTGACAAGTTGGTGCTGTGGACATATGTCGTCGCCATAATGGGAATGTTGACCCCACGCTCTCTCCCTGCTGGGGCCAGGCAGCTTGCACCCCGCCCCAGTGCTTGGCACGCCCCACTCTCAGCCACACAGGACTCCTTCCAGCCCCCCAGATACATCACACACACTCGCGGCCCCCATCCCGGTCTCCACAGACGTGGCTCCCACTGCCTGGCATCCGGCTGCGCTGCCCTTCACCTCGCTGCCTGTTAAGAATCATCTTAAAAGTCACCTCTCCCGGAAAGCCTCTTCTCACCGCATTTTACAGTTCAAGAAATTGAGGCTCAAAGAGGTAAGTTAAAGGGGCCAAGGTCGCGCTGTCTGTAAGTGGCAGAGCCAGAGGTCCAGCCTGGCACGGCTCTGTTCTTAGACCACGTGCCTTTCATTCATTCTACCAACTCCGCCCTGACAAAGAGACCAAGGGAAGACACGCTCTCCGCCTCCAACCACGGCAGATGCCTGCAAGATGGGTATTCTGTTCCCAGACTGTTCTGGAGGGTGGGAAACAGGGGCCATGCAGGGAAGTTACAGGAAAAGAGACTCCTCCATTCAAGGTGGGGAGGCACGTTCTACCACCCCCACTGCTACCAGCTGGGCGACCTCCAGCAAGTGTCCCGAGCCCTCTGAACCCCAACTCCCCCGTCTGTACAATGGCGGCAATAACACCCTTGCTATTTCTTTACCCCAGACACCCACGCTGGAGCTTGTAAACCACCAGCCAGTGAGCCAAGTCCAGCTGGCGAGCATGGTTTGGTTTGGCCAGGACTGTATTTTAGATCAAATGAGTGAACATTCAAAAACCAGCTTTCCTGTAAGCATCAGAACTTTGCAGATCAGATCTGGCAAAACTGGACACAAGATTCCTGCACGACGGCATGGTCTGGAGGGCAGCACCTGCCTTGCTCAGCCGGGATGGGTGCTGTTTCTGGGCGCCACTGTGCGTCCCACGCCCAGTGCCTCCCACCCCCCATTCACAGCCGGGCCAGCTTGCCAGGCTGGGGCCTGCGACCAGGACTCTCCCTGGGCTTGGTCTCCTGCTTGGTCAGCACACAGAAGCCCCATTTCTCGCTCAGTGGTTTAACACATGAAATTGGACCATGCATTGCTCAGGGACCCTTCCATAGGGCTTGGAGTTGACGCTCGGAGCTCAGAGGCTCCACCTACCCACGTCACTGTTGGTGCAAGTCTCCATGGGCTCTGGGGCCAACCTGTGGTCCAAAATGAGATTGATGGCAACTGGCCGATGCCCTGAGAACTTTTTCGTTTTCTCCAGTGCTTCCCTACTCCTGCAGTGGCCAAGGCAGGAGGAACCACCGCCGTCACCCCTCTACAGGTTCTTTTATAGTTGTGTAAAGAACATAGGTGCTCCCTGGCACAGCCTTCAGAAGTGACTGAAATTATCATCCCCAATTTACTGATGAGAACACTGAGGCCCAGAGGGGTGAACTGACCTGCCCCAGGCCACAGGGGCACCTTGGACACATGCTTTGAGGTCAATCCCACCAGGCCAAGGCCTCCTTCTCCGACCGCAAGCCTCACGCCGGGCCTTGAATATCTGTAACTACGGGCTGCCATTTCTCACTAATGTGTAGCTTCCTTTACGCACGAGCATCTATTTAGTGGCTGCCATGAGCCAGGCCTTACACCGTGCGTGCGAGTGGAGAGTCCCTGGCCTCTCGGGGAGGCAGACGACGCTGGAAGACAACACAGGGAGAGAAGGGCTGGGGCTGGGTGGGGAGGAATAGAGGCGGGGAATGACGTTTCTGGCTGCTGCCCCCCAACCCCCGAGCTGGACTGTAAATTCCCTGGGGGGGGGTGCTGTCTCCAAACATGGCTGCCAGCAATCCCTCCCCTTGCTAAACACGAAGCTACTCCTCCCCCAAAGGGGGGTCTAGATCTAAGTCTGGACCACAGGTTGACCCGGAGCACACAGAGAAGCGGGAGTGGTGGCAGAGGGGGACCACTGAGTCTGAGTGTCGCCTGATTCAGTGGATCAGGACGTGCTGGGGGGGAACCTGGACAACCCACAGTCAAATTTTCTGTATAAAATGCAAAAAGAGGCCAGGTGCAGTGGTGCATGCCTATAATCCCAGCACTCTAGGAGGCAAGGCAGGGGGATTGCTTGAGCCCAGGAGTTTGAGATTGCTGTGAGCTAGGCTGACGCCATGGCACTCTAGGCTCAGTGACAGAGTGAGACTCTGTCATAAATAAGTAAGTAAGTAAGTAAGTAAGAAACGGGCTTCTCTGGAACGATGGAGCAGAAAACTAAGCCCAGGATGTTTTCCCTTTCCTTGAAGCTGATGAGGAAGCCTGGGATGAATCCGAGCTGGCTCTGTGACTTGCTCTGACCAACAGAAAGCTACAGGTATGATATTTTGTGACATCAGAGCCTAGCCCTCAAGAAGTCTGATGGTTTCTGCTTCACCCTCTTGGGAGCCAGCGCCATGAAAGCAGCTCAGTCTAGACTAATAAAGGATGAGAGATGGTGAGGAAGGAGCGGGGACCCAGCCTTCTTGCCATCCCAGGGCCTCCAAGACACATGTGAGGCCGTGATGGAACCTTCAACCCAACCTAGCTGAGCACAGCCTCATGAGTGACCCTGACCCCAAATGGAACAGAATAGACACCTGGCTGAGCCCAGCCGATCCACTGAATCAGGAGAACTACAAGGTCATTGTTGTCTTAAGCAGATGAGTTGTGGGGCGGCTTATTACACAGCAGCAGGTGACAGATGCACTCACTTTCTAGGGGCAGAGCCCTGTGCTTTTTGTCACTCCCCCGCCCTCTGCCTGGGGCTTAGCACTGGGCACCGTGTCCTGGTGTCCTGGAACTGGAAGGGGACTTCAAAACCACTGAGCCCCACCCCTTCATTTTACAGAAGAGGCAGCTAAGGCCCAGGGAGGAGAAGCAATTGACTCCAGGTCACATGGAGAGTCGGGGGCAGATCTAGGAGACAAATTCAAACCCTGCGGGGGCCAGATGAGGAACACAAATGTGTTGGCCGCAAGTTGGTGGTGAGCTGTCCCTTGTGCCTGCCGTTCGGCTCCAGCCAACTGTGGCCATGTGGGAGTGTGGGCCCAGTGAAACCAGATTGTCTGACTTTTCAGAGAAGCCAGAAACAGGCTTTTTTCTTTAAAAATCTCTTGATTTTCAAATGTTGGCTAAGAATTCAGATTGGACTGGTGATCTCTGGGCTGTTGAGACTGGCTTTGGGCTTCAAGCTTGGTCCGGTCACTGGTTTTGGGCAAGTCACATTACCCCCCCTCCCAGGCCTCAGTTTCCTTGTCTCTAAAGTGGGTGCCAGGGCTCCTGCCCACTTACAGGATTGCTGTGAAAACCCAGTGAGTTGATACATTTGGAATAACAAGCTGCAAACGGCCCTGTGACCGTTCCACAGTGTCAGTTCTCTGCGGAGGCGCCCCTTACAGTGTAACGAGTTAACACCCGATTTGTCTATGTTAGAACAACATTATTCTGACCATTATGACAGAGATTGCATTTTTATGGCAGGTTTGTGAGTTCCAGAACCCTCCTGCTTGCATTATCTCGGATGTTGATGGAGTTAGAGGCTGGACGGCTGCCTCGGAGACCCTCGCCAGAGCCAAGCCTTTCCTCTGAGCAGGGAGGCACGTTCCAGAAGTGGCAGACAGCATGAGCTCTGGAGTCACCCAGGCCTGGGTTCGAATCCCTGCCTTACCACTCCCTAGGTATACCTGGGCCAGTCACTCTCAGAGCTTCAGTTTCCTCGTCAGCAAAATGGGCATAATAATGCAACCACCTGTGGGGCTGTTGGGGCAATCGCATGGGGCAACGTGCACAATGCCCTTAGCACAGTGCCAGCCGCGGGAACCGAGGGCTGTCGCCACGACCATGGCAAGGAAGTTGGTGCGTGGCAGGCACTGTGTCAAGAGGGAGGGCATGGCCATGAAAGACTCCCCCTTTCCTTGATTAGGGAGGCCAAATTGGGGTGTGGATTGGGCCTCTGAGGAACACCTGGATGGAACCCAGAGAGGCAGGCTGGGGGGGGCCTCTTAACCACCCTGCAAGAATTGGCCAGACCCTTGCCCTGTAAGGCTGGGGACAGAAGGGGCGGGGAGAACTAGTGACAGAGGACCTAGTACAATGGCACCCACGTCCCTGAACTCTGAATCCAGTTCCCGCGGTATCGGCAAAGACAGCGCACAGTTACCATTTTCTGCGTGCTCATCACACCTGAGGCAGGCACGCAGCTTAGCCTTCCACAGACTAGCGCATCCGCTCCTCACAACCGTCCCAAGAGCTGGGAACTATTATTATCCCCATTGCAGAGATGAGGGAACCAAGGCTCAGAGAGGTTACGTAATAAGACAGAGGACACACCGTAAGGGACAGTCCAACCCCACACAGCCTTCGTATAACCCCCAGGCTCTGCTGTTCACGGGACAGGAGAGAGGGTGGTGAGGGCTAGGCTAAAGGGCTGTGGGATTCCAGAGAAAGGAGCAAGGACGTCTGGCCGGAGGTGAGGGTGTTGCTGATCACCGTCCTTTCCATGAGCCTCTGACAGGCAGTATCTCCAGTTTACAGATGAGGAAACTGAGGCTTGGAGAATGTATCACTTGGCCAAGCCAAAGAGCAGGCAAGGCCTCACCCTCAGAGGACACTCCCACTCCCAGGGGGCTGCACGGGACAGCAGACGGCTCCAGGAAGCTTACTTAGTGAGGGTGGCCTAGGTAAGCCCCCAGGTGACACAGGGGCACTGGGAGACAGGTGTCCCCTCCCCCACCCTCCGGAAGTCTGCTGCTTTAAAAGGCCCTAAAACGCTTTCAAGGCAGCCTTATCAGGCAGACTGCGCAGATCCCAATCAGGGAGCTTCCAGGTGCTGCCACAATCAACCGCCGCCGCCCCACCCCTGGGAGCTGTGCAAACATTCTCTCCTCCCCTGCCTTCCCCACTAACCCTCTTTTTATGTGCGAGCAGCAGGCAGCCGGGCCAGTGGGCGCTAACTCTGATTGATTTCACTTCATTTCAGTCTTTTCCAGTTTCCTGCTGAGGTTTCTCTTCCTCTTTCCCAGGAGTCCTGTGTTTTATCTTAGGCCACTGGGGGGCAAATTTGCCTGCCCAATGGAAAGAGTGTGTTAAAAATACAGATTCCTGGCTAGGCATAGTGGCTCACACCTGTAATCCCAGCACTCTGGGAGGTGAAGATGGCTTAAGCTTAGGAGTTCAAGACCAGCCTGAGCAAGAGCGAGACTCCCATCTCTACTAAAAACAGAAAAATTGGCTGGGCACGATGGTGCACGCCTGTAGTCCCAGCTTCTTGGGAGGCTGAGGCAGGAGGATTGCTTGAGTCCAGGTGTTGGAGGTGGTGGCAGTGAGCTATGACGACACCAATGCACTCTAGCCCAGGGCAACAGAGCAAGACTCTGTCTCCAAAAGAAACAAAAACAAAAAACTACCAGACTCCCCACCCTTGCTCCCCATCTACCAAACCTCCAGCTAAGTCAGGCAAGCAGGTCAGGTCACAAGCTGGGGCCTTGGTCAGAGGTGCAGCCAGGTCCACCTCTGCCAGGAAGTCCACCCTGGTCTGCACTTGCTCAGCCCTCAGTGGGAGCACAGTTCCCCTGCCTTGCTCAGCCCAGGCCTCCTGTCACAGCCAGCTCTATCTGCCTCTTCCTGTTGGGGTCCTTTCTATATGAAGAGAGTCTCCAGCCTAAACTTGTAGGTGAGCTGTGGGCAGGCACGGCTGACCAGTCACTGAGTGCCCGGCAGAGTTGCCCGGAGAACCCGCCCTGCCTTGTCACTGATGTCGAACTTTGATGAAGGAGGGCCAAAGGCACCAGGAATGACAACCCCACGGGAAGGACAGGGGCCACAGTAGGGCTGGGGGGGGTGGGGTGGGAGGAAGTGGGGAAGTAAACCCAGGACTCCAGAGATGGGGGAAGTAAGCCCTACTGTGTGCCCAGTGTAGACTGGTATTTTCACAACCATTATGAGAATCTTCTCACAAAGCTACAGCTCCCTCCCCAGGAAATCCACATTAATATTCAATGTTCTGTTACGATTTCAGGGTGATCACAGAGGCCCAGAACTTAGGAGGCCCAGCTGAGAGCCCCCTTGGGCTAAGAACCTGAGTATTCTACCCTGCCAGGGTGCAGGAGGAGGCAGAGATGGAGTCCGGGCCCAGCCACACTTGCGGGATTGCCGTCCGAGGCTGGGGAAGTTGGAGCACATGGAGTGGGTTAAGGAGACACCGAGGGCTGATCTGTTGCCTGGGCAATCCGAATGCCAAAGAGGGGCCAAAGGAGGGTACCACCATCACTGACCACGGGGGCTCCAGGGGAGGGACTTCAGAGGGGTTGAGATCAATGTTAACGTGCACGACCATGTGCCTGAGTGCCGGACACTTTTCACGGTGTTCACGGAACCCCAAGGAAACCGAAGTCCAGGGAGTCTGAGCCCCTTGCCCCAGAGCACACAGTGTGTGCTCGGATTAGAACCCACATCTGTTTGTCCCTGAAGACTGTGCCTTTTCTCCACCCTGCTCTGTCTATGAAGTCAGGGGGCCCTGCTCTCCACGGCAGCCAGAGGCCCTTCTCCCTCTCAGCACCTGACACGGACTAGGTGCCTGGTGACTCTTTTAAAATATATAGACGGGTGGAGGGATGAACTTGCTTTTGTATTCTACAGCATTTGAGTTTGAAATCTAAGCCCTGATTTCCAGGCTAAGACGGACACATGAAAGCAGCCTCCTTTAAAAATGAGAAGCGAAAGAAACAAACATAAAAGGAACACCAATTCCAAATTAATCCCACTGAAGGTCGCTGGGTGTTAGACAGGTAAGTCCTGAGATGTGGGCCCAGCAGAGCTGGGATGGGGGTGGGAGAGACCAGTGGGGGGAGGGAGGCTCCCCCAGCCCCCATCAGAGGGGACTTGTCTAGCCAGCTCAGCCCACGTGAACTCTCTGCTCCGGCTGAACTGGTCTGTTTATTACCCCAAACACTTCCTAGCCTCTCTGCTCAGGCCATCCCCTTGGTGCCTCTGTCTGGGAAGATTTCCTTGATTTCGCCAGCCAGGTGGACTTGCCTGCGTCTCTGTGTCGTTCTCCTGACACTGATCACATGAAACAGTATAACACGTTCACTCAACATTCAATCCAATCCGTGTTCCTCAGCCGACGGCGTGGTTCAGTTGCGGAGCGTCCGCATGGCCGGACACAGAGTGAGGCACGGGGGATGTGGCAGCAAACACAGCGGGTGAAGTCCTGAGGTTCGCAGGCTCATGGGCAAGGCAGACACGAAACAAGTCCCTGACACCGTTTCAGGTGGCAACGGGTGTTATGAAGCAAAACAAAGCAGGTGGGCTACAAAGTAGCAGAACTGGGTCTGCTCAGACAAGGTAATCAGGGAAGGCCTCCAGGGAGGTAGAATTTGAACAGAGCTCTTTAGATCACAACTGTGGACGTAAAAATGAGCCAGATGGGTCTCTGCCCTCAGGGAGCCCACAGTCTAGCAAGGAACAGAGAAGCTGGCCTTGTCCTCACTGCGCAGGACCAGATCTGGCTCATCTGAACATCACACAAGCCGGCAGTTAGCAATCTTTCCAAACAGGAATCTGGCCAGGTCCCTCGATGGCTCAAGAACCTTCAGTGGCTCCCTGCTGCCCTATCAAATCCAAATTCCCCAGCCTTCCATTCTAGCCCTTCAGGACCTGCCCCACCCCCCATTCTCAGTCTCACCCCTCATCCACTGCTGTCCTCGACACCCACCCCGCCTTAGACACACAGAGTAAGTGCCTGGTCATCCTGCTTCCATGTCTTTATAGATGCCATTTCCTTTCCCGGGGACAATTTTCCTCATCCTCTACGTCCCAAAGTCAACCTCCTTAACTCCCGAGAAGAACCCAGTCGTTGGCATGACAGGTGGCTAAGGAAGTTTCATTGCAGGGAGAATAGATGGGGGAAATGAGGCAAAGCATAAAGCCATAAAAGATGAAATAACCCTCTCTGTCCCAACCGCCCCCGCTGCTCCGGGTGGGTCACGACTTCCTCCTGGAAGCACTCTGGGGGCACTGACGGCATTCTGTCCTGCCAACTGTTTTCCCTGTCAGCTCGTCCCTTGCATCCCTGCCCGCTCCAGGGTTCTGCACCGCATCAGCCAGAGAAGAAACTCCATAACTATTCGGAGAGCAAATGGACAAACGTAAGGAGACTGATTTTCTCTAGACCTCAACCTTTGGATTCCATCTAGTGGTGGGCCGGCCACTGGCCTCTTCTCCTGTTGGACATGTCCCCAGGGCTCTTCCGTCCCTCTCTAAGCCCTCACTCCGGATGCTCCACACAAGGAAACCATGTTTCCTCTGGAGGGGTCTCATGGTTTTGGGGAGACATTTACCATCCTAACCCAAGTACACCCCTCCCCCTGTACACACCCCACCTCCCTCCTCTCCGCCATTTCACAGGCTGGAGCTGGGGATTTCCTAGCCGGGACAGCCCCTGTGCAAGCCAAGCAGATGAGGAGGCAGAGGGAAGGGAGTGGTGGCCTCGGGGCTGCCCTCCCACTATCCTCCCCCCCCAGCCTCCGTCCTGTTTCCACAGACGGTGCTGCTCCCAGGACAACCCTGCGGTCTCTAGGGATGCGCCGCAGGCAGCACAGCCGTCCCAAAGGCCACATCGAGTCCTAAAAGACAGACTGCTCTTATCGGTTATCTGGCCGGATCCTTACAAACACCCCATGAGACAGGCAGGACAGGCTTCACGATCACCCTTATTTGACAGATGAAGAAAATGAGGCTCGAAGAGGGTAAGTAGGGTGTAGATGATGGAATCCCAAGAGATTAGCCAGGCCGCTTTACACCCAGGAAAACTGAGGCCCCTATAGGGAAGAGAGCTGGCGCAGGGTCCCACAGTAATTTAGAAGCAGGCCTCCGGCCTGCCCCTCATAGGCTCTCCCCATCCATTCGGCCAGCTCTTATTAACCCCTAATGGACTAAATTCCTTAGTGTTCGGGGAGCAAAGGGAGAGGCTGAAGCAAGGTCTGGGGTGTCCACCGTGGTGTCCTCCTCCCGCCCTGCTGTGGCTTCCCTTTCCCACCCCACCCCCAAGCAGCAATCCCCTCCTGTGACGTCAGCCGTCGACCAGCTCTGCGTCCAGGGCCAGGGTCCAGTCTGGCCACAACCCACCAGATTCCAACCGCCCCCTGCCAGGGCCACGGCTGGACAGACATGGCCCTTCCATCTACCCCGAGGTAATTAAAAACACACCCAGGCCTCTTCCAACGAGAGAGGGGCCAATTTTCTTCCCCTCCAGCACCGCTGACTGCAACCTAAATAGCAATATTTATGCCAAGCTCCCCATAATACTGTAAACATCCCAACGTATAGTGGGCCAATGCATGAGTCATTTCCCCAAAGCCAGAGTTAATAAGTGGTACCTCAGCCATATTCCAGGGAGCTCCCGCCAGCAGCCACGTCCAGGGCTGCCCTCCACACCCAGGGCCCATGGCACCTCAGTGCCCTGGTGGCCCCACTCCGGGAAACCGCAGGCAGCCGCCAAATCCTCCAGGAGCCGGAGGACAGCTGCCTCGGTGCCAGAAACTGTGGCTGCCATCCAGGGACACCCCCCACCCCCTGACTGCGGTAACTAAAGCGCTCATTACTGAGAGAGAAACTAAAGTTACAGCAAGGGTCCCCCACCATGCCATTCCCAGAGGCTGCAGCCCCCATGCCTGGTCTGATCGGTTTTATTTAAGTTGCAAGAGGGGAAGGGGCTCCCCACCACCCCAAAGTGGCCTGAGAAGAGGGTGTATGTGCCTCACGCCTCACGCCTCAGCCCATGGTCGCAGAATTCTGGAAGGGGTTACCTTGTTTGGGGACAAGAAAACCTAGCAAAGTGGGTCCCAGGTCCCAAGACCCAGGTTCTATTTTTACCACTCAGTGGCCATGAGTAGAACATCAGACTTTTCTGAGCCTCAGTTTCCGTATCTGTTAAAAGGAAGTAAGAATCACACCCACCTGGCTTCCCCAGAAGGCTTATTTTGAGGGATCCAACAAAATTGTGAGCGGGAAAGCACTTTGTAAAGCTTAAAGTACCTTGTCAATTACGCAGCACGTTGTAAACCACAGAGAACTACGTATAGTGCAAAATACTTCATAAACTGTAAAGCGGTTTGAAAACTGTAAAGTGCAGTACACATGAGAACCATTATTCATATTCATTTCTTGCCCTGCAAACTCGGCCATTCATGGTGGACACACCCAGACCCCACTAACTTTCCCTCCAGAGCAAGCTAGCTCGGGAGACCTGGCAGCCTCCTGGGGGGGCGGGTGGTACCAACACATGAGGCCACGGGAAGAGGGCCCAGCGACCCTGGCCAAGGCCAACACATGGCAAGAGCATCTGGTCCGGCCCTGGCGGCAGCTGGAGAGTTCCCGGGGCTCCAGCCGCCACGCTGAGCTCTGCGGCCGCGGGGCGGTGGCCGGCAGGGGTGCCCGGAGACCCCGCGCGGCGGAGAGATGCCCACGGACCCATCCCCCCCAGTCCTCCCGGGGAGGAGACCCCATTGTACGCCGCGGGCGATGGGCAAGCACAGGCGCGGAGGCCGGCGCACTCACTCCCACTCTGCCCGTTCCCGCTCTCCGGGACGCCGGGCCCCCTCCCGGGGAGGCGGGCTGGAAGCCCCCACCCCGACCAGCCGCGGTGCCTCCCTCCCTCCGCTCCCTGCCAAACTTTCCGGCCCCGACTGCGCACCGGACTCCCCCCCACCCCGGCCCGCGCCCCTCCACCGGGTGCCGAGCAAGGCCGGGCCGGCGCTAGGGGGCTGCCCCGGCCGGGGGCGGCGAGCGCGCGTGAGCAGCCCCCGGCCCTGGGCGGTGCTCGCCGGGCTGGCTACAAAGCCTCGGCAAGATGGTCCCTTCGCCTCCTCCTGGCATCGTCAATCAGCGCCCGCCGCTCCCCGGGCGCCCGCGGGGCCCGCTCCTCCCGGCGCGGCCGGACACACCTCCCCGCGGCCACCTGCGCCCGGCGCGAGCCCCCGGGCAAACTTTGCGGGCCGCGGGGCGGAGGTGGGCGCCGGCGGCAGCCCGTGCCCGGCCGCTCCCCGCCCCCATCGCCCGCCCGACCGCCCGCCCGCAGCTCACCTTCCACGGCGGCGAGCAGCGGCAGCAGCAGCAGCGCGGCCCCCAGCCTCCGCAAGGCCATGGCTGCGCTTCCCCGGGCCTCGGGCCGCGGCGCCGCGGGGCTCGGGCGGCCCGGGCGGGAGCGCGCGCCCCGGGCTCGGGGGGCCGGGGGGAGCGGCGAGGCGCGGCGCACACACAGCCGCCGCCACCGCGCAGCCAGCAGAATGAGCCATCCAGCCCGGGCAGAACGGGGACCCGGGCTCCGCCAGCGCTGGGCAAGGCCCACCTGAGCCGCGGGCGCGGGGGGAGCCCGGCCGGGCCGCCGCCCCCCGACGCGCGCCCCGGCCCCCCGCTGGCCGCGCGCCGCCCTGGGCCCCGTTCCCTCGGTGGCCGCGGGGCCACCCGGGGGCAGCGCGGGCGCTGGAGCGCTGCGATCCCTCGCACCAAGGCGACAGAGACCCCGGGCTCCCCCTGCGCAGCAGTGGTCTCTCCCGGCGCTGTGGCTCCTCCAGATAAAGCAGCGATTTCAGCCCAAATGTTTCTCAATTTTTATTGAATGCTGCAAAGCCGGAGAGCGTCTGGCGCGGCTGACAGGGGCAGGGAGAGGGGACCCGGGGGGAGGGCGGGGGAAGGGGCTGCCCAAAGCTGGGGGCTGGCCCTACCTGTCAGGGCTGGGAGTGCCACCCCCTCGCCTCAGCCCTGCCACCCGGGTCCCTGCGGCTTCGAAAGGGACCGAACTGCAATGAATGAAAAAAAGGGGGGGGGGTGCTGGGAACAAAACAGGCGGCTTTCCCAGGCGCTGGGGCTGGGCTGGGGCCTCCGACTGGGAGAGTGGGCCTTGGCGCTGACCCGAGGGCCTGGGGGTGGAGGTGGGGGTGTCACTCTGGCAGGGGTGGGCCGGGCCCTGGCAGGCAGACCCAGGCCTCCCCTCCCTGCCTTGTTGTTCTGAGCGAGCCCACGAGCCCCTCCCTGCAGACTCTTCTATCTGTGCATAGGATTTCTCTTTCTCTGTTGATCTTACTCCCGATGCAGTTGGAGGGTGGAGGAGGCCCGTGGAGGGTATCTGGGCGAAGCCCCCAGCCCGCTCTGTGGAATGGACGTGTCTGTGCAGCCATGGTTTTGTGCAGGGCTGTCCCTTGGGGGAGGACACAACCCCTTGTTCATCCCTGTGAGCCCAGCCCTACTCTGACAGCCTTCATCACCATCATCATTAACAGGCTGCACTGAGGCCCGGATGGTGGGTGGGCTGCAGGGGCCCACAGCAATCACCCAGGCAGGGCCCCTGGTGGTTCAGAGCCCACTGCTGTCTAAGGGGACTTAACCAGGAGCTTCACACTCTGAGGAGTGGATGTAGGAGCCCAGTGGAGGAACGCAGTTTAGGGCGGTTTAAGTCTATGCCACCCAGACCTCTCCTGCCCCTTTGTCCCACAAACTCTTAAAATATCCCAGCAATCCTTTCCCTTTGAGGTCCACCCTGCAGTCCATACCAAGAAAATGTCACACAGACTTTGAGAGTCCATCTACGGTTTGGAGAATTGGGTCATCTTTTGAAGCTCCAAGAGTCCAACTGAAATAGGTGTCATCCTGGAAGGCCACCAGGAGGAGGTGGGCCTTGCAGGCTGGGAAGGAGAAAACCGGAGTGAACAGGGAGAAGGGAGAAAGGGAGGTTCCCCCTCCTGAGCCCACAGACTCCTCACCAGGAGTGAGGTCCACTGGTGTGGGGCTAGCCTTTATTTTCCATTCCTGCTTGTCAGAACTTCCAGGGGACCTAGGGTTTGAGGGACCCTGAGCTCACCCCATCTTGAGGCAATACTCCCTCTCCTGGGCAGGGTGGCTACAAGCTATGGTACTTGCCAGCGCCAAACTCGGCGCATCTAGGTGCCCAGCCACTTCCAAATTCAAGAAATTGTTATTGAGCACCTATTGGGTGCTTCTGCACTGTTTCTGGCCCCTGGGGCCATTGTCACTGCCTCCCCGCCAGTGGGTCCCTTCCTCTTTGATTGAAAACAGGAACAGCGGTGGTTATCATTTACCAAGGATCCGGTGCCAGGCACTAGGCTGAGCCTTGTGTATACATGGTCCTCCTTAATCTTTCCGACCCTGTGCAGCAGGTGCTGACCTTTTCAGAGGGTGAAACTGAGGACCGGTTAAATAATCTGTCCAAGGTCACATAGCAAGTCCAGGTAGGACTCAACCCCAGGCCTGTCCCACCCCAGTGCCTTTCTCGAAAGCATAGAGCTTAGGGAGTCATGAAGGCAACTTCCCACCACCCATTTCACAAGTAAAGAGACTGAGGCCTTAAGGAAGGAAAAGAGCCTCAGTTTATATATATATATATATATATATCACCAATGTTATATAACTAAGTAGGCATCAGTCCAGGGCTTCTACCTGGCAAAACATAAAACTAGTGATAATAATAAATAAAGTCCCCTTCTCTCCCTAAACATTATTTTACTCCCCATTTGGATCCCACAGGGTGGGTTTTGCAGTCTGGCCAGGCCCTTCCTCCCTGCTCTCTTGGCAACTGCCCTCAGCTGTGCCTTTGTCCCAGCTGTGCGCCCCACCTGGCTGCCTTCTCCCCCCCCCCCCCCGATAACTTGGATTCAGCCCCTCCCCAGCCCCCACCAAGAGCTTTAGCTGACATTGGCCTCTGACCGGCCTGTTTGCTCATTATCTGTCCCTGAAAGATGGTCAGCTCCGCACAGTCCACAGTCAGCGTCTCTGATGGATTGTTTCTGACTTTCGTGTTAAGCCTACACCTGCAGCCGACTGTGAGCTCCATGAGGGTGGTGTAGGACTCACAGCTGTGCCGTGCACTCCCAGGGCAGGGCAGCATCTGACCCGCTCCCCTCCTCCGCAGAGCAAGAGGCGTTTTCAGCTTCATTTGTCTAATGACAACAGCTACTCGAATTTGCAATCACACTTTAACAGTTTACAAAGCAGCGTTCACACCCATCAGCTCCACTCATGCTAATTCAACCAGCCTATCCCGGGAGCCAGCCTGGCAGCCGTGGCAGCGCCATCTTTCTGAAGGGGAAGTCAGGACCCAGAGAGGGGAAGGCACTTGCCCAAGGACACGCGGCAGATTTTGGTTTTGGGTTTTTGTTTTTGGTGCGGTTGGAGGGAGGCTTCAGTGACTCAACTTGTTCGTGTCTCTTTCAATCAAAGCTGATTGACAAACATTAGCTGGGCACCTCCTGCATACGAGGCACAGCTGTGGATCTCCAGGTAAGGCCCTGCTCTGCAGGAGACCTAAGTATGGACAGATAATTGCAATAATGGTAAGCGTGAGGAGGACAATAAAATGGGGTGATAGGGCAGTGAGAGACCGAGGGGAGGGTCTGCTCTAGCCAGGTGGATCAGGGCAGGCTCCTCTGAGGAGAGAACATGACAGTGGAAAGCTAGATGGTGAGTAGTCACCATGCCAGTGTGTAAAGAGAGTTCCAGGTAGAAGGAGCTGCCAATACAAAGGCCCTGTGGTAGGAACATGCTGGCATCTTCTGGGAGTAATAGCTGAAGTATGACAGGCAACTGGGTTGTGGAGGAGATTCGTTCAGGGAGGAAGATTACGGATCGTATTTTAAGCAACATGGGGAGCCATGGAGGATTGTAAATCAAGAATGAATGGATCAGGGGAGGGGAAGCAGCATGAACTTGGCTGAGCAGGGCCTGAGAGTGCCTGGGTGCTAACCCACGCCACCATCCTGCTGGTCTGTGGGGCTGGTCCGGCCTCTCCACCCCCTAGACTGAGACTCCAGGGTATGTCCCAGCTTTCCCTTAACTTGCTGTGTGATCTTTCACAGGTCACTCACCCTCTCTGGGCCCCACAAATGCAAAATGAGGGCATTGGCCAGGGTGGTTTCTCTGAGGCCACTTTCAGCTCCAGTTCTCTCATTGTTGTGGATTCAGTGGGGTGACAGGACCTCAGTGAGGCTCTCCGCCATGCCACAGGATGCAGAGGAGCCCCAGGCCTGCTCGGCCTTCCCTGAGGCCCCTTCATCCTGAGGGGAAGGCAGAGGGGCTCTTGAAGGGGAAATGGGTTACATGAGCGACAGAGCCTGGAGAGAACGTGGAAGTCTCCTCTCGGTGTACCCAGGTCCCTGACTCCCATCTGAGGACCTTCCCTGCCCAGATAGGACTGCTGGGTGGGACACGGCCAGTTGGGGGTCAGACCACTCCTACAGCCAGTGCCAGGCTCGGGGGAGTTTCTTAATACAGAAGCATGGCTCAAGTTCTAGTTCTGCCTGTAGTTAGCTGTGTACCCTCAGACAGCGCCCTTCCCCTCTCTGGGCCTGGGCTGGGAGAGTTTATCCCCCGTGAAGCTCATGAACCAGCACTGTCCACCAGAAATATAATACAAGCCCCATGTGTAGTTTTAAATTTTCTAGTAGCCACATTAAAAAAGAAAAAAGAAACAGGTGGAGTTAATTTTAATATCTCTATTAACCCAATATAGCCAAATTATCATTTCAACATGTACGTAATGAACTATTTTACATTTTTTTATACTAAGTCTTTGAAATGTAGTATGTATTTTATATTTCAGCATATCGCCATTTGCACTGGCCACATTTCAAGTGCCCAATGGCCACGTGTGACTGGTGGCTGGCGGCTACCATATTGGATAGCATAGATGCGGACACCGACAGCAATCATTACTGTAAGGGGTGAGAAGCGCTCTTTAAAAGAGGTTGTCCAAGCCCTCCTGGGGCACAGAGGAGGGAGTCACTATCTCTTTATTTTTTTATTTATTATTATTTTTTGAGACAGAGTCTCGCTCTATTGCCCTGGGTAGAGTGCAGTGGCATCATCATAGCTCACTGCAGCCTCAAACTCCTGGGCTTAAGGGATCCTCCTGCTTCAGCCTCCCAAGCAGCTGGGACTACAGGCACACTCCTTGATAATTTTCTCTGTTTTTAGTAGAGACAGGGTCTTGCTCTTGCTCAGGCTGGTCTTGAACCCCTGGCCTCAAGAGATCCTCCCACCTCAGCCTCCCAGAGTGCTAGGATCACAGGCGTGAGCCACTGCACCTGGCTTGGAGTCACTATTTCTGCCTGGAGAAGGTGGGAAGGCTTCCTGGAGAAGGTAACATTTAAAAGGTTAAAAAATCTTGACAGCTAATATTTTTGTTCATCCTCTCAAGAAAATTTCTTTGTACTTTATGATACAAGTAACATATACTCATTGTTAAGAATAAAGAAGATGTTGAGAAAGAAACAAAAACCGTCCCTAATCTCCGCAGCCTGAGAGTCACTGTCAATATTTTGATCCGTTTCCTTCCAGGCATTTTTTTAGGCAGCAGTGTTTTGCACATAACTATAATCTTGCTGCATATACAGTGCCGTGTCCTATTTTTTCCCACCTAGTATTGTGGAGCTAGCATTCCCCTGGGTTTTTAAAAACTCTCTGTAAACATCATTGCCAACCACTGTGTACTATTCCGGGCAAGTGACAGGCCGTAAAGCCAGCAACGCTTGCGTGCTTTTTCCCTTCACCTGAAGGCACCTGCCAACCCAACTCCACTTTGGATGCCCCTCTGAGCACATAGGCTGCAGGGAAAATGGACAAGGGCAACAAGGAAGGGAGGGTCCCTTGAAGCCACCCTGTGTCTGACTCGGGGCTGCTGGCCCTGGGTCTTTGTGACTCGGAGCTGGGATCGCTGGGCTGGGCTGCGGCTCGCAGCGGCCAGTCTCTCGACTGCCACCTGGTGGCCGTGGAAGTGAACGCGCCGTTCGGGAGCATCATTCAAGCGGAGGTGGCGGGAGGCAGCAGGTGCCGGGGTCCTGGGTTTCTGCTTTGACCCCTAGGCCCGCACCCCACTCTGTGACCAACCTTCTGGGGCGTGAGTCATACGAGTTCTCATTCTGGAGAAGTGCTTCTATTCTGCTCTTGTTCTAAGGGCCATAGCTTGGGGAGCCGGACTGCCTGACTTCAAATCCAGCTCCACCTTTTATGAGTCCTGTATCTCATATGTCCTGTATGAGTCCACTTTTCTGTATCTCGGCTTTCTTATCTGTAAAATGGGCTAATAATGGTGTCTATCCTCCTGGAGTTGTGAAGCTGAAATGAGATAATACATGAAATTCTTAGCACTGGGCCTTGTCCACAGTAAGTGCTCAATGTTTTAAATTACTGGATGTCAGAGGGAAACAAGGCAATGTACAGGGGACAAGTCTTGTTTAATCTCATCCTCTTTCTCTAGTTCTCTGCTTTTAACCCTTAAGCCCCTGGAGGGTTTTCCTAAAACCCTAAATCTGTGATTGAGCCACTTTCCTGCCCAAAAGTCTGCAATGGCTCTCATTGCCCCCTGCAATGAACACAAACTCCCTAGCCTGGCATTCAAGGCCCTCAGGGGTGGGGCCCAGCCCACCTTCCCAGTCTCATCTCCCACCGTCCACCTCCAGACACCTCTGCTCCAGCCAAACCGTTGTCCTCAGCAGCCCAGGAACGTCCTCCCTTTTCCCACATCCAAGCTCTTCTCGTACTCAGCTTCGCCCTGGACCATGTTCTCCTCCTGTCTTCCAGAAATCCGCTTCTCCACCAGGGCCCTCAGGAATCCTGCCAAAGACCAACTCCCGCTCCCTAAACCTTCCCGGCATCTCACGGCACCCACCTCGACTGCCTTCGTCCTGTGTTCTCGCAAAGCAGCCTCGCGGAGGGGCCTTTGGAGTCAGGGGAGGTGTGTGCTGAAATCCTGTGTGGTCTTAAGTAGGAAGGAGGACACTTACCGCCTTTAAGCCTTGGCATCTTTGATTGTAAAATGGGCCTGATCCTTACACACCTGTAGTGAGTATGGAGTGAGGTGATACACACAGCCACATGCCACTGGAGGATACCTGGGAAACGCTGGCTTCCTTTCCCTGCTGTTCACGCCCCTCTAGACAGGAACCCGCTCTGTCGCAGACTGCATCCTGTTCCCCTCTGAGTCCGAGTCCAGTAAAGGGCCTGGCACACGAGTGCTGACAAAGTGCTTGCTGTAGTGCATTGAAGCTTCTCTCCCACCAGCAGAAAGAACCTTCTTGGCAGGGGAAGCAGGCGTGAAATGCTGCCCGGTATCTGTGAGCCGTGGGAATTACCACGTGGGGCCAAAGACTCACTTCCTCCTGGGAGCTGGAGGCGCCTGAATAGTCCAGCTTGTAGCCGAGGGTCCCGGTGGGAGTGGGTGGGCATCTGGCCTGCAGCAGACCGCCTGTCTCCACGGTCTATTCCCACCCGTCATGTGCTTTGATCCTCACAACGACCTCGTGAGCCTGGCGGTCCTCTCACTTCATGGTGGAGGAAACTGCAGTCAGGAGAGGAAGTGACTTAGCTAAGTTCACTCAACAGACTGTGAATGCTGGGCTGGAGCCCAGTCCTCCCAGTCTGCTGGTCAAGGCCCTTCTGAAGCTTGTAGCTGTGATCGGTTGCAAAGGCACTGGGTTTACTGTTAGGAGACCTGAGTTCAAATCCCGATGCAGCCGTTTATACTTTCTGCGTGGCTTTGGGTGGTTGCACAACTTCCGGGGCCCCAATTTCCTTGAGGCAGGGGCCCCTTTGGAAGATGAAAGGAACCAGGAGGTGGGGAACGCCTCTGTAAACTGTGGAGTGCCGTGTCCAGGTGAAAGGTTGTTACGGTTGTACACCGTCCTGATACGGGATGCTTTGATCTTTGCGCCCCACGGGAGAACACAGCGTTTATGGCTGTTCACCTGGCTGACTGTTTCCCATCCTGCCTCTCTCTGGAGTTTGGAAGAGCTGTTTTGATGGGCGCCTGGCAACAGGGGTGCAGCAGGGCGGGCAAGTAGGGCTGATGAGCTGGGTGTGGAGGCACTGAAGGCGGGGAGAGCTGCCCCCAAGCAGGGACATCACAGAAAAGATCCAGACTAGGCTGGGCACTGGGTTGGAGACCACACAGAAGGGTGAGGCGCAGGTCCCATTCTTTGAAGACACTTGTTCATGAAAGAGAAAGTCCTAGAACTAAGTGTTGCTGAGTTCTCTGGAAAGGTTCTGGCCTAAGAGTAGAGCTTCAGAAGGGCAAAGATGACAGCTGGTTCACAATTAAATAGGACCAGGCACAAAGGGGTGTTCTGGAAGTATTTGCCAAATGGGTGCATGCATGGATGGATGGGTAGTTGGGTGGATGAAAGGAGGGAGGAGGATGACAAGCAGGCAGGCTTCCAGGAGGTGGTGACACATGAGCCATGATGATTCTCTGGATTGCAAGAAATTAACTCAGGAGTTTTTGGAAGGACACATCTGGCAATCAAAAACCAGGAATCTCTACTTTGTGATCAGGACTTGGTGGAACCCAGCAAAAGCTTCTGGAGGCTTAAACAGGATTTGTGATTACTGAGAATCTAAGGCATCTCTAAGCATTGAGATAATGATAATAAAAACAATAGCTGCCAGGGGTGTTCATTTGCTCCCCCCAGATTCTCTCAGGGTGCTCGCCCGAGGCTCCGTGCCCATCCTGCAGGTTGTTCCCTTTGGTGCCCACCGTGCCTGCTTGCTTCTTTCCTGCCCATCGGGAGAGTCTGGGATTGGCCCAGTCAGCACATGAGCCCAGCATGGGCAGAGTCTCCGTGCCACCTCGTGGGCCCCTGGCCAGTCCAGAGTCTTGCTGCCTTTGGGTCTCATGTGAGAGGGAACGGTCCTGCCCGGAGTCTCATACTGGGTTGCAGCAGTGTCAGGACTAGAACTCAGATCTCCTGGCACTTGCTATTTCTGCACCCAGACGGGAACAGGCATCGGGGGGCCAGGAGAGGATGTGAGATGAGGGAACAAGAAGGAGCTTTGAGGGAAGGGGGCCTAAGTTCTCAGCCTTCACAGATGTCCCTTGGGCAGACTCTGTTCCTGGGAAGTGGGCTCAAAATGTTAAGGTGACCTGTGCCCACAGCAGATCTTCAACACAAGTGTTTGATATTGGTGATGACAGACCCGAGAATTTTTAGATCCGGAAGAGTCTGGCATGAGCTTCTCTATCCCTTCTCATTTTATAAACGAAGAAACTGAGTCTCAGAGAAGGACAGTAACTTACTCAAGGTCACACAGCAGGGTAGTGGGCAACAGCTCGAACAGTGAGATGTTCCCTGGGTCGTGGAGTGGAATTGGCAATTGGCCTCACATTCCCACTATGAGGCTGGGGCAGGGAGCCCAAGGGGAGTCCAAGGAGATAAGGCGGGTAGTTCTCAATTTTTCTAGGACCATCTCGAAGGCTGGGCAGAGCTCAGCACGTGACTGTCTGAGATGGAATTGGAAAGCAGCCAGCTTGTCAATTCCACCTATTAACTAATAGTCTATTATTTTCCTCTAGGATTAATCTTTAAATGCACATGGCATGTTTTATCACACATTTGAACACTTAGCACCCACTGGTCTCTGAGTGGGGCAGGCCTTCCTGCAGTGGTTTGGGGGGCCCAGGCAGCCCCTGGGGAACACAGGAGTGGGGGACCCAGGGCAGAGGGCCCAACCTTTGGCTTTTGAATTCTGGTTCTGCACCATACCCGTGATCTATTTGGGGAGGATGAAGCAATAAGGGGCGGCATGAAGGGACAATGGCTGAAAACCAGGAGCCAGTTCTCCTTGCCCACGACATTTTCCTCCACTTAATTAATATCACAAAGGGAAGCTGGGTCTGCATTGGATTGTGGGGATTATGCAAATGAGACTGTGGAAGAGGGAGATTTCTGAGCTCCTGGTGGTTCTTGCTGCTGTAAAAACCCTGTCCAGAAAATACCTACTGAGGCTGCAGCTGGGAATCTTTCCTTCCTTGGGTCTAAGGCCGTGGGGGAGGTGGTTGGAGCCACCCTGATGTAACAGGGTCCAGCCTGAAGCTAGACCTTCTAGAAGGAGCACAGGGATCAGTTCCCCAAGCAGAGGAGAGTTTAGGCTGGTCACCCTGGAGGGAGCTTGACTATAGGATGCAGAGCTTAGTTTTTTTCTCTCCAAACAGACAGGGTCATGGGAGAAAGGGTGAGGGTTTTGGAGTTGGACCTGGGTTCAAGTCCCTGCTCTGCCACTTGCTGAGGGGGGGGAGTGATGATTGCACCCTCATAGGGTTAATGTGAGGATTGAATGAGATAAAATCTGTCAAATAACTATCTGCTCAATAGTACCGAAGCTGCCTCTTCCACTTGCTTCATGTGGAATAAATATGACAATTATTCATGTAATATAATAATATTAGCATAATAATATAAAAGCAAATTATATCTACCTTTGTGTTATTATATAACAGCAAAAACTCACATGACGGCAAACGCTTGGGGGGAACCTACGGCAGGAGCCGAGAATGTTTTGAGCTCTTCACACATCAGCTCACTGAAGGCTCAGCAAGGCCCTGGCAGAGGTGAGTCCTGAAACACCCATGTCGTGGAGGGGTGCATGTTCGGGGGCGCTGCAGCTGCCGTCCTCCCGCCTCTGAGCAGGTGCTGGCTGGTCAGGGGCCCTCATCACCGGCAGTACAGATGCCACGGAAGGGCCCTGACACTTGCCAGGTGGGATGTGCCCATTTTACTGTTGGGATACTGAGACCCAGAGAGGGAAAGTAACCCACCCAAGGTAGCAGATGGAGTTATCAGCAGGTCTGCCATCTCCCAGCCCGGAACTTTCTTCTCTCTCTGCCCCCATCCGTCACGGGAGAGTTGATTTCTGAACCATCAGCTGCCTCATGGGCTGAAAATGTTTGCTAAGCCTGAGTCATAAGCTCAGAGCTGGGCCCAGGGAGTAGGGACGGGCACAAAAGTGGAATAACTTCACACCTGTCTGACCACAGAAGGAAGCCCAGACAAGGAGGGGGGCTCTGAGTCGGGTGCTGGGGGCAGGGGGTGTGTACAGGGGAGGGGACAGGGGGAAGGGCAGAGACGAACAGACCCTTTAAGCACTCACAGTCTGCTGGGCAGTCAGACCTGTGACAGTAACAACCACCGCAAGCAGCACTTACCAAGAGTTACAGGCTCTATGCAAACAATCACCAGCTAGCGTAATAGTAATGTATCAGATAATGATACAGTAATGTAATAATATCACATGTAGATCGTAATAGTATCACATGTATAATAATATCACATATAGAATGTCACAGCCATTTCATAGACAGGACATTAAGGCTCAGAGAGACTAAATAACTTGCTCAAGGTCACACAGCACTGTAGCAGGTGAAAGAGGCAGAATTCATACTTAGTAAGAAAAAAAAAGAAATATAAAATATCTCATTAAAAGTTTTTTTAATTGGTGAAATGTATTTACCTGTTATTTACTTTTTTTAATGTGGCTACTAGAACATTTACCATTCCATGTTGGCTGCCTCATATTTCTGTTGGACGGTGTAGCTGTGGACCGGCGCTGTCCAGTAGAACTTTCTGCAGCGATGAAAATGTTCCATTCTGCACGGTCCAGTAGGGGAGCCGCTAGGTCATACGTGGCCATCGAGCACTTGAAGTCTGACTGGGGGGACTGCGCCAGTGCAGAGTTAATTTTCTTTCACTTTCATTCCTTTAAACTGGAATGTAAGTGGCCACACGTGGCCAGTGGCTAGTGGGTCGGACAGCTCCGGGCAGTTGGGCTTTTCTGCTTTGTGAAGGCGGATGAGCACCACCGTGCGTTCCAGGCGCCCGGGAGCTGGGCTTACGCTGGGTGTGGGGGCACAAGGAGGGGCCGGTGGATTCCACTGCCCCACTGTAGACTCAGAGAGGTTCAGCTGGGAGGTGGTGAGTCAGGCTTTGACCCCAGGTGAGCCTCCCCCCAAGCCCTGGGCTTGTTTTCCAGATTTGCTGCCTCCTCTGCTGGGTCCTGTCTCCAAGGGACCCCTCCCCAGAGCCCACCCAGCCTCCCAATCACCCTGCTGGAACCCCCTGCTGTGGCGACTTGCCCCCGTCTGTCCTCAGATGCTGTCACCCGCTCCCCGCCTTTTCCTCTCAGCACTTCATGCCTGAGTGGTGGCCCCTCTGCGCCAGCCACACCCTGTCTCGCACCGTCCCTCCCACGTGCTCTCCAGGCCCCTCCCTTCCTGTCCCTTGCCTGTGGCCTGCTAGATTTCTACGGCTTCCCAGACTTCCCTGAGTACTTTAGCACGGAACTCGAACTCCCATCTCAGGAGGAAGCAATACCAGGAGCAGCCCGGCTTGCCGCTGTCCTATTGGGCTGACAACGGGCTGGGTTCCTGCCCCAGCGCTGCCACCAGCTAACTGTCTGTGTGACTCTGGGGAAATCTCTTCTCTCTGAGCCTCAGTTTCCTCATCTGTAAAATGGAAATAATGATACCATAGGGTTCTTATGATATTAAAGGTAGCAAGGGATGTAAAATATCCTGTCAACTGTAACATGAAATACCAACATGAGAAATAACTATGGTCCTTACTATGGGCCAGATGCTCTTGCTAGCCTTGTGTTGTAGTGGCTTTAAAATATGTCCCCAGATTCTTAGATCCTCCTCCCTGCAAGAGGTGAAGCCCAATTCCCTCCCCTAGAGGGTGGTCTGGACTTAGTGACTTGCTTCCAACTAATAAAGTAGAAGTGATGACGTGTGACTTTGGAGGCCAGGTTATAAAAAGGCGCTGTGGCTGTCTCCTCTTGCTGTCTCGGATTGCTCCGTTCAGGGGAAGTTACCTGCCACGTCTTGAGAACCCTCAGGCAACATGTCGGGAGGCCCAGGTGGTGAGGGTGAAGGCCACCTGCAAGTAGCCAGCAAGGAACTGAGCCCTCCTGCCAACAGCCATGGGAGTGAGCCCCCCCGGAAGTGGACCCCAGCCCTAGGCAAAACTTCAGATGACTGCGGCCCCTGCTGACACTCTGACTGTAACCTCACGAGAGACCTGGAGCCCGAGCCACCCAGCGAAGCCACTCCTGAATTTCTGACCCATAGAAACTGTAAATAATAAACGTTTGTTGTTTTAAGCCACTAAATTTTGGGTGTGATTTGTTACACAGTAATATATAACTGAAACACAATCATCATCTTATTGCATAATGATGTAGGTATTGTTATTACCCCCATTTTACAGATGAGAAAACCAAGGCTCAAAGAAGAGAAGACACTTGCCTAAGGCCACTCATTAAAGTCCACCATAAAGATATGGTAGACTCAAGACCTCAGGCCTGGCCCATTTGAATTAAAAGCTGGTGTCGGCATAACCACTCTGCATCCCACCTCCTGGAGAGGTTCTGATGGCTGAATATAGACCGACCTGGGCGCCACTATGAGCTGGTGCACTCCCAAGAACAGGGGCTATACACTGTACATCTTGACCTGATTCCCAATGCCTAGCAACCAGTAGGTGCTCATTAAATGCTTGTTTGAATGAGAGCTGAAGCATCTGGATCGTGTGTGGTCCTGGGCTGGCTCCTTGGCCAAGCCTATGCAAACATTTGTGGGGCCCAGGGCAAGGTGTGCATGGAGTTCCATATCCCATATATCTCAATATTTAAAGTTATAAGTCAAACTAATAAACAACTGAAATACAGCGACTGTGCCTTCATTATAACAAAATACAAGACATGTGTAAGCTTTGGGTTTTCTATGGCTGAGAGTCAGCTAAGTGCCAAAGCTGACTGAACAGAATGGTGGCTGCCCGAGTCTGGGTAGTCTCTTGATGGGCTGATGATGTTTGCATGAGTAATAAAACAAAAACATACGTGATTCATATTATATGTTTATTCTATCAGTTTTGTCTTCCTTGCTTTATTTCAGCAAAATCAGTAATTACGTTCTCATAATCAAGATTTTCACATAATTTCTGTTCTGTTGATAGCGATGTGAAATTAGACAACCTTCCTCAAGTCATTGTATTTCTTAGTTTTTAATTAATTTCAATTTGGAAACACTGGGTCTATTGAGGATGTAGCAACAATGTAATTGTCAATAAAATTCTTAAGGCAATATTTGGATTAGGAAATGAGCCATGAATTTTAGATAGCAAGCTTAAATGTTCTAATGGGGTTGCATATGATAAATGATGATTATTGTAGAAAATATTACAAGCTGTTTAAATTCTTCCTGTAAATCACATCACGTATATCTTGTTTTTTACTGTCTCCCAAAGCAATACCTGGATCTAACAGCCGTGTAAGTAACTGATGTCCCATTTTAAGCATGTTACATCTGGACCTACACATTTAAGAGTAATCTGGATTATTTAATATTGCGAAATGTTCCTCGGCTGCCCTGCGCGACTCTAGTGGATACCATGTCCTTTTTTGAACGCCTCTGGAACCGTGACTTGGAACAGGCCAAAAAGCAAGGAAACAGATGCTTGGTATTAGTAGAAACTTACTGTATTTGTGCCCTCTTGGCGGAAGGAGTTAACAAGTTAATTAATTTGTCTTTTCTCTTACCTAAGAGCAAAAACTTTTCTTGCCCTGCTCAGAGCCTCCCTGTGCCCCCAAACAGCATCCGTCTGCAGCGTCCGCAGCTGCACAACCCACAAGCCTTTGTGACATTTGGACGCAGCCATCCTTTGTGACGAGGACACAGAGCAAGAAAAGAGGAGATGTGAATGCCTTCTCCCTCCTGGGGCCTGAGCAGTGTCAGTCACGAGAGCGGATGTCGAGGGTGACAGGAGGTGCCGGGCCAAGTGACCGAGGCTCCGCATGCTCTTTAATAAATTGCCTGTGTTTGTGACACGTGGGTCTCTGCGTGGTCTGTGGACTGCGCTGGCCTGCGAGCTGATACGTGTTTAGAAACACTCACGACAACAGTGCATGCTACATCCGAGCTCGCGTTCACTTTTCTAGTAGTTCATTTTTTAAATAATTATTTTACGAAGTGTTCTAAGACAGACAGAACATGTTTCTCTCATTTCCTGTAATTTTAGTACCATTGCTTTATGAAGCATTGACTGTCATTCCAAAACAGCACATTGTATATTGGCATCTACATCACTGCAAGTTATAAAACATTTTTTCCTTGTGGTGGGAAAACACATCACATAAGATTTGCCATCTTAGCCGTGTGCAAGGGTACGGCTCTGCGGTGCTGAGCGCAGTCACGGCGCTGTGACACAGACCTGCAGGACTTCTCCATCTCGCAAAACCCTTGGAGCAGCAACTCCTCTGTCCCTTGCCCCGGCCCCGTGACCACCATTCTTTCTGTTTCCATATGCTTTAGATGCCTCATCAGGAATTCACTGTCACTGTCTTTTATGAAAGTATCAGTGTGCGACGGAGTGGAAATTTAGAAAGCAAAATGGTCCTTCGTCATAGTTTGAGGAGCACTGCTCCCAAACACAGCCAGCCCCTCTTGCTCAGCTAGGTCTGAAAGCGTTTCTCATTTACTTCCCGGGGCCTCAGTTTCCCCTGGTGCCAAAAGGGGTGATTGAATGGTGACGCTCTAAAGCCTCACAGCCGCATCACCTGGGGATGCTCTGGTCATTGAACTCCCTGAGTCAGGACTGTCTGGCTGGGTGGCCGCCCTCTGTCCTCTCCCAGCGGGCCCCGCTCCAAGGCCCGTTTCACGCGCCAAGGACTCCTTTGTCTCTGCCGACACCTGGTTTCCTGCCTCCGCAGTCACAGAGGGGCCTTTGGGGATGACACATGCCGGCTACATCCAGTGCTCACGCCCCGGCCACAGGTTCTCAGCGTTACCCTGCTAGACCCATGCTCCTCTTTGGCTGACTGTCGCTCTTGTTTTCCATGAGTCACACAGGGCCGGAAGACACGAGTCGATGTTGATGAGGATGCAACCAAGGGGGGCCACATTCTAGACTTTCAGAGCTGGGAGGGACTTGATTCTATTTTTTCTCTTATTTCACAATAATACACATTTACTATGAAACAACCCAAAAAGATATATATATATCACCTGTAATCCCAATAGCCAATGCTAACTATTAATACATATATTATTTTAGTGAATACTGGTCGAACATCCCAAATCTGAAAATCTGAAATCCAAAATACTTCCGATCCCAAGCATTGTGGATAAGGGATATTCAACCTGTATCTTGTCCATTTTCTTTCACACATTTTTAAAAACAACAAGAATAACAGGAATGTGTACTTACTCTGTTTAAAACCTGTTTTTTCCATTCAACATTATATCACAAATGTTTTTCTACGTCTGTAAATGCACTGCTACATCATCAGTTTTAGTGGCTACAGAGTATTCCATTGGGTGTATATTTGGCAGCTGACAGGACCAGTGTCCTTTGATCGACTGAATGTTTTTATTTTCTCTCTCTCTCTCACTGTTTTGAATAAAAAACAACATTCCTGTAGTCAATTTTTTTCATTATTTCCTTAGAATAAAATCATAGAGGTGGAATTTCTAGGCAAAAGATTGTGCATACCATATTCAAAAGACTTTGGCTACAGGATTCGACAGTACTGACTAACACCGCCTTCAAAAATATCAAGAATGCCCATTTCAGCTCATGCCTGCCAACACTGCGCATTACCACTTTTTACTTCATTGTTGTTTTAATTTGCATTTCTTTGGGGGATGTTGGACAGACTTTCCTTATACTTACTGGTAAATTACACTGACGCAGATTTTTGGAGCGTATCCACCCAGCTTTTTATTTTTTGACAGCTGTAAAAACAGGCACAGAGGTGAGGAGCTCCTTCTTTGAGTTAGGGACAGGCCAGAGTGGGAACCAGGTTTTCTGATGTCCAGGTGAAGATGTTTCCCCATGATCCTGGGGTCCCTTGAGTTGAGGTACAGGGTTATGAACCAAGAATGGAAAACACCCGTCCTGTGTTGCGTGTCATTGTGGACATTAGATTAGTGACGTTAGACTTCCCTCTGGGCCTCAGTGCTTCCCCCTGTGCAATAAGGGGGTCGGACAGAGTCATCTGCTCAGGTCTCTCTCAGGTCTAAGGCTGCGCTTCCGCTTCCAGCTCCCTTCCCAGCTCTGACAGTTACAATGAAGATCTTGCATGCACCCAGCACTTGTGTCCTCTCTCAGGGCTGGTCCCACCAACCTCCTGGCTACAGAAGATGGAAACCCAAATGCTACCTTGGAGCCTTCTCCTCCCTACCCGACTCTTTCCAACCAATCATCAGCACCTGCCACCCCACCCCTGTCCATCCTCTGCCACTGCGCAGTCCAAGCCACTGCCTTTGCCACCTGCCTGGGCCCTGCCACAGGCTCAGACTGCCGCTGCTCAGGTTTGGCCCCTGCCACTCTGCGTTGGAACTAACGTGGTCTCCACCACATCCGTCCCCTGCTCACAGCCTGCAGTGCACCCAAGGCTTGCAAGGGGAAGTGCAAGCTCCCTGCCCTTCCAGCCCTGCCCGCCTGCCCCGCCTGCCCTCCATGATCCTGGCTGCCTGGGTTCCTTTCACTGTCATGGAAGCGCCACGCACCTGCTGCCTCTGGGCCTTTGCACACTCTGCCTGGAAGCCTGTCCCCGGCCCCCTCTCCCCGGCAACACGTTAGTGTGTAGCCGCACCTTTTTGGCTCCCGCGTTTCCACAGTCCCTGTACTTCTCCTATCATCATGTCACATGTGATTTTACTGTTTTCTTGTTGGTCTCTCTAGATAGATGGGAAGCCCTGTGAAGGGAAAGCCTGTCTCTCTCCCAGCACGTGGCACAGAGCCCCGTGCTTAGCAGAGACTCAGTATCATTGTTGAATGAATGATTGAATGAATGAATGAGGCTGGTGCCTGCTCCAAAGGAGCTCGGAGGCTCCAAGACAGATCTTACACTGCAGAGCAGCACAGCAGGGGGTGCTGTGGGGGGCAGAGGAGGGAGCAGCAAACTTTCAGGGTATTTCTTTACAATAGAGGTGACATGATCTGCTGGATCTTGAGGGATGAATAGGAGTTTCTTAGGCGGAGAATCGTGGGAAGAGGAGTACACATTTAAGTGTTCTTTATTATTGGCCTAATGGTGCTTAGAACCGGCATGAAGGTTATTTGTCCAGTGGGGAAGATGGGGAAGGCATGCAGATGTGCACTTGTCATCTGAGGGGTGGCTTACGCCACCCTCCTCAGAGTTTGCTCTAAGTCAGGACACCAGGCTAGCTTGAGGAAATCAAAGGAGTTTGCAGATACACCTTGCTGAAAAGACCAGGAGTGAACTTCAGGCATGGCTGGATCCAGGTGCTCAAGCGAAGTCATCTGTCACCCACCTCTCACCTCTGTGTTCCTCTGCAAGGGCTTTGTCCCCAAGCATTCTCTCCCCATATATTGACAAGAGGACTTTCTGCATAGAAAGCCCAGCAAAAAGAGGCTCCTTTTTTTATCAATACTCTCCCATAAAATGCCTGGATAGACTCTCGTTGGCCTGACATGAGTCACATGTCCATTTTGGAACAGTCACCGTGGCCAGAGGAGAATGGAATATGTCAGCAGGCCAGGCCGTGTGCCCACTCTTGGAGTGGGAGGGGGCTGGGGAGCACAATGTCAGCCCCTCCCAAATTGCACAGATAGTGAGTGGGGCGCAGGCTGCTGCCAGGAGAAGGGGCTGGGCCCTGGCAGCTGGGAGCTGTCCCCTTAGGGCTGATGCTCTCGGGGCCGAGGGCCCGGCTTGCCTGGGAGGAATGAGTGTCCAAACTTCCCTCCCATGTAGGGCGGAGCCCGGGCACCCAGACAGCACTTGGAGACCAGTTAGACTCGGCTTCCCATCCTGGCTCCCCACTCCCTGGCTGGGTGATCTTGGGGGAATTTTTTCTCCTCTGTGAGCCTCAGTTTCCTCCTCTGTAAAATGAGGTAAGTCTTCTAAGACGAGGACAGGACACAGAGAAGAGGCCGTATAAAGACAGGGGCAGGGATATTATCTGATAGGAGCTATTTGGTCACAAGCCAAAGAATGCCAGGGCCACCAGCAGCTGGAAGAGGCAAGGACAGATGCTTCCCTAGCATCCTCGGAGGAGGCGTGGCCCTACCACACCTCCATTCCGGACTTCTAGCCTCCGGAACTGTGACACACATGTTTCTGTCGTTTAGAGCCACCTGGTTTGTGGTACTTTGTCGCGGCAGCTCTAGAAGACTAATATGCCATCTGAAATGAGAGATGATCATGTTTATTTATGTATTTATTCTTCATCCTTCTGCCCAAGGGATGAGCTTTATGAGGCCAGGTACCACCTGCTTTTGTCACTGCTGCGTCCCTAGTGTCTGGAACAGTTGCCGTTGCATCGTAGATGTTCACAAAGTATCTGAACGAGCGCGTGTGTGAACCCCTTGGCCCAGAGTTCTCCAGGGACCTGTCTGGTCTGGCCCCGGCCTGCTGTCCCAGCCAGGACCCCCTCAGGCCGTCCAGCCCACTGCCCAGACATGTCGCCTTTGACAAATTGCGCTGGTGACAGACTGTGTTCCCAGCCCTGCATCACCCCCAGAAACACACGCTCACACTGTCCCTATGGGGACCCAGCCTGGTTCCAGTGGGGCTCTGGGTGCCCCATGGGGTCACTGCAGCCGCCCTCCCCTCAAAGTTTCCTCCTCTGGCAAAGGGGGCGGGGTCCCCAGCCTTTCAGAGGTGCTCTCGGCGCCCGGGATGCAGTAGGTGCTCAATAAATGGTAGCCGCAGTCAACCCTCCTCGGGTGCGCTGTCTTCCCCGTGAGGCTGGCCTGCGTCCTGTCCTCCTGCAGGAAGCCCTCCCTGACCACCCCGCCCCGGCCCGCTCTCGCAGCACAGACTCTCTGAACTGCTCCCTCGCAGCTCTGTCTGGGATGGCGAATTCGCTTTCTGTGGATACGCCGCCCATTTCCCCCGCCACCTTGGCCATTGGCCGTGTTTTAAGGAGAATTTCTCTCTGTGGATAAGCAGGCGAGCCTTTGATCTCCCTTCCGGAATCGCTGTCTTTGATAGCCCGTGTGAGGAGCTGCTGAGAGTTGGGCTGGAATTCAAGTCTGGCACTGCTCCCACTGGCTGCCAGACCCTGTGCAGGCTGCCTCCCTTCTCCCAGCCTCAATTTCCCCGAGTACACACGCCTGTGTAGAGTGGATGTTCTGTGGTACATGCATTAGGTGATCCACGAATTCAATGAGGTGCCACCTTAGCCCCTGGTTCCTTTTGGAATGTCCTTTTCTTAAATTTCAAGGACACATCAGCGATTATCCCCAGTTCCCTGGCGAGGAGCAGTGAGGCCAGGAGAGGGAAGGTAACTTGTCCAACACCCGCAGCCAGGAGTGGGACGGGGGGATTTGAACCCAGGTTGTCCTGACTCCTGGTCTCATTTATTTCTGTGACCACCCCCTGCAAAAGGCCAAGGCTAACTGGGAATGTTGCGGTCAGGTGACATCTGCTCTGCTCTGCTGTGGGGGGAGGCAGTCTGAGAGCTTGGGGCAGGAGGTCGGGCACCAGCGTTTGGAGGGGGACCGTTTTCAAAGGCCAATACAGTTGTTACACAATTCTTCAAATCACCCAGTGGCCCTGGTTCCAGGGCACAGGAACATTTGAGGAAGCCACGCCCTTCGTGTGCACCCAGCTAGTGCGCAGGGGAGAGGGGGACTTGGAGAGGGGAGAGGAGTTCCTGGGGTTGGGGTCGGGGCTGGAACTGGCCCAGAGGGGACCACGATCTGCAGAGCGCTGGTACGTAGGAGGGGACAGGGACAGGCTCCATGCCACACAGGCGGGTTTCCTGGGGAAAGTGTGTCCCCCGGCCAGGGCCGGGGGAGGGACAAGTGTGAGGGAGAGTGTAAGAGACATCAGGAGAGAACCAGGACTGGGAACAGAGCAGGCAGGGAGCAAGGACGGGGAGGGAGGTAGAAGAGAAGGGGTAATGGGTTCATTTCCATTTTCTGAGCAGAACCCATTTCCAGATGGAGGGGTGCAGGGGCAGAGTGGCTCACGCGCACAGTTCGACAGCAGCACGAACTCAGCCTCCTCACCCTCGTCCGGGGTGTCCCTCCGTGGATGAGGCGTCTCAGAGGGAGGCTGGTAGGAGTCAGGGCCAGACCCCATGGAGGGACAGGGGAGGGCGACTGGGGCCCGGACTATGCACAGGACCTGCATGATCTTCCACGGGTCACAGCCCCTTTCCTGAGCCTCAGCTTTCGAATCTGTAAAATGGCTGGAGTTGGGCCGTGTGTGCGCTTGTACATGTGCATATGCACTCTTGTGTGTGTGTCTGTGTGTCTGTGTAGGAGACAGCATTTGGGCTCTGATGTTCTGGGCGCCACTACTCCAGGACTCTGGGCCTCACATGGGTGCTGGGGGGCAGTTGTCCCCAGCCCCCTCCCTGGTGGCTTCAGCCTGGCCCTGCTGCTGTGTCCCTTCCCCTGGCTCCTTCCTTACTCTGCCAGACAAACCCCAACCACAGAAAAATAGGATTGTTTGGGGCCAGCCATGAATGAGCAGAAACTCATTGCTTCCTTCTCTTCCCATTCTGGGATCCATCCTGCTCTGGGCCGGTTAATACCAACAGCAGCTGCCGTTACTGGGCGCCTACTGTGTGCCAGGCCTGGAGCTAAAGTCTTTCATAGATCATCTCACCAAACCCTCAGAGCTATGCTCTTCACAGATCCTACAGTATGCAAGAGGAAATTGAGGCTCCTGGGGGGAGAGGTGACGGCCTGCGGACCCCCAGCCGGGAGATGGGAGAGCCCGAGGTAACACATGGGTTATGGGGGCTGGGACCAGGACACACGGCAGTGGTAGAGCCAGGACTTTATCAGGCCTGTGACCTTGGGCATATCACTTCTGCCTACGGGCCTCAATTTCCCCATCTGTAGGAAACAGGTTGCAGAGCCCCTGGCATAGGGGCTCAGCAAACCTCGGTCACACGGATGAGTGACTTCAGATTCAGCCCCGAGCTGAGATCCTGCTCTGCCACATAGCAGCTGGGTGACTTGGGCTTGCCGAGCCCGTTTGTAAAATGGGGTGCTGCCAGGAAAAGACAGAGGTGCCCATCAAGGGCCCCCTGAGCCCTGGCACAGGAGGGAGGACCTTTGACCCAGCCCTTCCCCCACTCTGTCCTGTCCCTTGCAGGGGTGTGGGAAGGGAAGGCACAGGGCAGGCAGGGATTAGCCCTGGGTCCCCCTCCTGGGGCGGCGCTTTTAACCATGGTCTCCCCGGGGATCAGCCCTGCCCCCTCCCAGGCCCCCGGCCGGGCCTGTGTTTGCCGTGGGGATCTGGGCCGGCCGGGCCCTGCCTTTCATTCCCTGGGCAGCTTTTGCTTGCTTTAGGCGGCCGTGGGGCCAGGCAGCAGCTATGCCGCCCCGGGAGCAGATGGGCCGCAGTGGGAAAGCACGGCGGCCGTCCCTAAGAGGATTGGCGGCCTTTCTTCCCACCCTTTGTGCCGGCTCCCCGAGAGAGCCGCCTATGCGCAGACCACAAAGGCCGCTTGTTTGGCTGCCTCTGGGGGCGCAGGGGTCACAGCTGACAGCAGCGCCCTTGGAGACGGCGGCACCCCAGTGAGCAAGAGAGCTGGGAGCACCCGGAGCACCCGGAGCACCCAGGCTGGGGAAGGACGGGAAGTCCTGGGCTGCTCCCACCGTCCGGGGATGTCGGCGGAAGCACTCTGGCGTGCAGGGGCCAGCCCAGAGAGGGCCTGTCTACACTCCCACCCTCCGCCACCTTGCTGAGAGCTGGAGGCCCAGAGAGGGCTGTGACTTGGCCAAGTCACACAGCAAGTTAGTGGCGCACCAGGACTCACTCCCAGGGTCCCCATCACCCAGCAAAGCTCCCCATGAACTTGGAAATGTGGTTTCTCTTTCCTGCCTGTTTATCCCACACGACTGTGGGGCCAGGAGAGTCCGGGGAAAGGAAGGTGGCGGCTGGCGGAAACTGGAGGGGCCTGGCAAGCCGAAGCCTGGGGACCCAGGAACAGCCCGGCAGGGGCATTGGACGACATGCTTTGAGGCCATGTGCCGAGTGAGAGGTGGAAGCTGGGGTGAGGAAAAGGGTGGGAGTTATCACATGTCACCTGTGAGTGTATTGAAAAGCATAGTTGATGGAGTGCCGACTCGCTGGTGAGTATTGAGGAAACAGAAATCAGATCAAGGTCAGCCCGTGGGGGCTCCGTGTGCCAGGGAGACAGAGCTGTGTGCCGCTAGCTCTGCACCAGGGTTTCTCAACCTCCACGGGCGACATTTTGGGGTAGGCCACTCCCTGTTGGGGGAGACGTGTAACAGCGTCCTTGGCCTCCACCGCCAGAGCTCAGGACCCCCCCCCCCCCACGGCTGGGACCTAAAAATGTCTCCAGACACTGCCCACATCACCCGATTGAGAGCCACTGGTCTGGACGCATCCTGGTCATTTGCTCATTCACTCAACACACGTTTTGTGAGCTCCGAGTGTGCGCTGGGCACCGTGTGAGGGCCGATTTGCCTCCTTGAGGGGAGAGTGAAATATCCCAGGCAGGGACGACACATGGGGGTGAGGGTTGCCAAGGGACTCCTGGAAGAGGTGACATTTGAGCTAGGCCTAGCAGGTGTATCGGGACAGAGCACATGGGAAAGAGGACATCATAGGCCCGTCAGGGTGGAACGGGCATCCTGGGTTCATTTCGCAGAGACTCTCTGAGGGCCTGCTGTGCGCGGGGCATCTCTAGGGACACAGGGGGACTAAGACAGGCCCTTTCCCGCATGCAAAGGGCTCGGGGCAGGCCAAGGAGGGTCTGCACCCTGTCTGGAGGCTGCAGAGGGATCAGGAAGTGCTTTCCAGGGGAGGAGAGGCAGGCACCAAATCTTGAGGCTGAGCAGGCAGGAGTTAGGCCGGCAGGGGAGGGAGGCGATGCGGGCTGCAGAGCCTGAGAAAGCCCACGGCTTTGGGGGAGCTGCAAGGAGGCAGCTGGGACAGGAGCACAGCATTTGACAGCGGCTGGAAGAGAGATGAGGCTGGAGTGCGAGGTCGGTGAGGGACCCAGTGGAAGAGCCTGGACTTGATGTCGGAGGTACTAGGGAGGCATGGAGGGCATTTGAGCAGAGACTTTTTTTTTTTTTGAGACAGAGTCTCACTCCCTTGCCTGGGCTAGAGTGAGTGCCGTGGCATCAGCCTAGCTCACAGCAACCTCAAACTCCTGGGCTCAAGCAATCCTTCTGCCTCAGTCTCTCGAGTAGCTGAGACAACAGGCATGAGCCACCATGCCAGGCTAATATTTTCCATATATTTTTAGTTGTCCAATTAATTTCTTTCTATTTTTAGTAGAGACGGGGTCTCGCTCTTGCTCAGGCTGGTTTTGAACTCCTGACCTTGAGCAATCTGCCCGCCTCGGCCTCCCAGAGTGCTAGGATTACAGGCGTGAGCCAC